>CM027120.1:57392417-57468827 GCA_015476505.1 Urochloa ruziziensis
TTAGATTGGGAATCTCCGAAGTCTGTGCATCAAATCAGAAGTTTTCTTGGAATGGCGGGGTATTACCGTCGTTTTATTCCAGATTTTTCCAAGATTGCCAAACCTATCACGGAACTTCTGAAGAAGGGGGAGAAATTTAAATGGAGTGACAAGTGTGATGAGGCATTTCATACTTTGAAAAGACTCCTGACATCTGCCCCAGTTCTTGCTCAATCTGACACTTCCAAGGCTTTTGATGTTTATTGTGATGCATCGGGCATAGGACTTGGTTGTGTTCTTATGCAGGATAATCGAGTTATTGCTTATGCTTCTCGAGCTCTTCGACCTCATGAGAAGAATTATCCGACACATGATCTTGAACTTGCTGCAGTGGTACATGCCTTAAAAATTTGGAGGCACCATCTTATGGGTACTCATTGCAATATCTATACAGATCACAAGAGTCTCAAGTATATTTTTACTCAAGCTGATCTCAATATGAGGCAAAGAAGATGGTTGGAATTGATTAAGGATTATGAAATTGAAGTTCATTATCATCCAGGCAAGGCAAATGTAGTTGCAGATGCACTCAGCCGCAGGGGTAATTGTCAGTTCATAACTTTGAGACCCCAAAATGCCACTCTTGCGAAAGAGTTGGACAAATTGAATTTGGAAATTATTCCACAGGGTACTTTGAATCATCTTTTGATTCAACCTACTTTGCAAGATCAGATTGTCGCGGCTCAGTCTAAATTTAAAGGGGTACAGATCATTAAGCAAAAGCTAGCTGAAAATGATGGAAAGTATAAATGTTTCTGTCAAGACAATGAAGGAGTTCTAAGGTTTAATAATCGGCTAGTAGTTCCTAAAGATCATGAGCTTAGGAAGAAATTCTTGATGAGGCACATCTTTCTAAATACTCTATTCATCCAGGGAGCAGCAAAATGTATCAAGATTTGAAAGAAAATTTTTGGTGGACTCGAATGAAAAGAGAGATTGCTAAATATGTAGCAGAGTGTGATACCTGCCAAAGGGTGAAAGCTAGTCATTTGAAAACCGGTGGAACTTTGCAACCATTGCCCATACCTTCATGGAAATGAGAGGATATAAGTATGGATTTTATTGTGGGTTTGCCATTGACTCCTCAGAAACATGACTCTATCTGGGTTATTGTTGATAGACTCACCAAGTCAGCCCATTTTATTCCTGTCAACAATGCTTTTTCAGCAACTCAATATGCTGAGATCTATTTAGATCAAATTGTGCGTTTGCATGGAGTTCCAAAGACTATCATTTCAGATAGAGGTTCACCATTTATAGCTCGCTTTTGGAAACAATTGCATAAACTATTAGGCACTAAACTCATTCGAAGTTCAACTTATCATCCTCAGACTGATGGGCAAACTGAAAGAGTGAATCAAATCTTGGAGGATATGCTCAGAGCTTGTGTCATCCATTATGACAAGAGATGGGATAAAAGCTTATCTTTAGCTGAGTTTTCCTACAATAACAGTTACCAATCCAGTTTGAAAATGGCACCATTTGAAGCTCTTTATGGTCGAAGATGTCGAACCCCGTTAAATTGGTCGGGAACTGGCGAGAGAAAAATCTTTGGTCCAGACTTGGTTAAGGAGGCCGAGGAGAAAGTCAAAATTATTCAGCAAAATCTTAAGACCGCGCAATCGCGGCAAAAGAGCTATTCTGATAAAAGAAGAAGACCTTTAGTTTTCAAGATTGGGGATCATGTTTATCTTCGCGTATCACCAACTAAAGGTGTTCAGAGATTTGGAGTCAAGGGAAAATTAGCTCCTCGTTTTATTGGACCTTTTGAAATCATTAGCCAATGTGGTCCAGTTGCTTATGAGATACAACTGCCGTCCAAGCTTGCAGCTGTTCATAATGTATTTCATGTATCTCAACTCAAGAAATGTCTTAGGGTTCCTATTGAAGGAATTGCTCATGAAGAAATTGAATTTGAACCCGACTTATCATATGAGGAACAACCTTTCAAGATTCTGGATATTTCTGAAAGAGTTACTCGAAGACGGTCCATTAAATTTTATAAAGTTCAGTGGACTCATCACTCCGACAAAGAAGCAACATGGGAACAAGAATCTTATCTCAAATTCAAGTATCCAGAGTTTTTAGATGCCGCATTAAGGTATTCTACACTCTCTCTTTACACCGGAATCTCGGGACGAGATTCTTTTAAGGGGGGAGGGCTGTGACACCTCGTGTCACTTTTGGAAAATTTATCATGCACATCTACTCATTGTACAAAGTTCGTGGTGCTCATCATGTTTTTGAACTGAGTATCAAGTTTAAATGGACTCCCAAAAGTCAAATTTCGTTTTTAAACTCCTTTGAATTCAAATTTGGTTAAGTTAGAACCTTTTCCTTTTAACCCTTTTGGGGGCTTGTTTAAAATTAAAAATGTTTAAACAAGTGGCTTTTGGCCAATTTGAAAATTCATTAGTGAACTATCTACTCTCAGCTAGAAGTTTTGGTTTGGGGCAAAAACATCTTTTGCTTGCTCAAACTCTTGGTCAAATAGTGGTCAAACCACTGAATTCAGCACTTCTGAAATTTGGCTAAGTCCAATTTCTGACAGCAGTTTTTAGCCAACTTTAGAGCTCCATATCTTTTATTTTTCAATCTATCCAAACCAAATCAAGTTCATGGTTTGAAAGCTGGTAGTTTGAACTCTTCAAAAATCATGAACAACTCCAGGATCTCAAACTCTAGCTATTTCTTTTTCATGCTCAAAGTCAGCTAAATTCAATTCTGTTCTGGGACTTAGAAAATTTTCTGAGTTCAAGTTTTTGGCCGAAGTTTGATCGAATTTATCTCTCAAACCAAATCTTTTTGAACCTGGTGACTTTAACAAAAGTTGTTTCCCTTGGTGTCCTCTACAACTTTTGTATTGGAGTTTTGGAAAGTTTATACATGAAATTTCGAGTTTGAATCAAATCTTTGGAGTACATCTGGCGGTTACTGTTGTTTCTGAATCGAATCGATCGATTCAGACTTCAGACAGAGCGAGCTCGAGCTCGAGCTCTGCGCTGGCGCCGTCGGTGCCACGCGCCGTGCTCTACCGCCCTTTGCCACGCGCCGTCGCCTCGCACTGCCAGTCGCGCTCCAAGTCATGCGATTTGCCTCGGTGTCGAGCTCGGCCGGCGACACCAAATTTGGCGGTGAGCGGTGAGCTTTGTACGCCGCCAGTGATGGACACGCGGATTCACCGCGGTTAAGCCGTCTTGGTCCAATTCACCGCTCCAGTAAACTCTCCTCGTCGTCCTCGTCGTCCTCAACCACTCGGCTCCACCTTTCTCCGCCTCCAGTGCCCTTGCCGACTCGAATTCCGGCCGCCATTGCCGCCACCCCACCTCGCCGTGGAGCTTAGCCTTCCCATCCTTCCCCGCCTCTCCCAACCGCTCAAATGGTTACTCCATGACTCCCTGAAGCCGTGCGCCCTCTCATCGTGAACTCCAAGGCGTCGGTGAGCTCTAGCCCCGGCCATCTTCTCGGTTAACCGCCGCCGGCCGTGGACTTTTGCCAATCCGTTGCTAATCCTTGGGTTTTTCATGCCTAGGTGGTGCGGCTTGGGGTCCTGAGGCCGTGGGTCTTCTCCGGCGCAGCTCCGGCCTTCTTCTCCGGCGAGCCTGGCCGGTCAACCGCGCGGCGGCGAGCTGAGCGCGGCTGAGACGGGCCAGGGGTGTTCAATTAGAAGGAGGATTAGTTTTAGGGGGTTTTGTGAAAAATGGTTGGACTTAAGTGCTGAGGGGGAAAAGATCTGAGGGTTTAAGTGAGAAATCCAAGGGCTGATCTGTGAAGAAAGGACCGGTCGGTGAAAGATCTTTTCTTTCCAGGGACCCAAGTGAAAAAGTGTTTTCGGTTTTTCTTTTGTTTTTCATTTCAGCATACATGTATTTCTTGTTTAATGCATAGAAAATCATAGGAGTGTGAGAAAATTGTGAAACCAATTTTGTTGTACTTGTTGCATCTTTGGCTACAACAGAAAAATATAAAATCATGTTGTTTATATGCAGTTTTCTGTGTAGAAGTTTTAGTTAGTTTATTAGCTTTCTGTCAAAATAAATAGTTCTGCATGTCCAAAAATTTTGAGAAAATCACAGTAGCTATAGGATGTGTTTTTGTGAGCACAGTAAATTTTTGGGTTGCATGATGTCTGTGTAGTTTAAGTTAAGCTTTTTCTTCATGATTAGCTTGTTTGTGCTGTTAAAAATAGTTGTGAATATGTTTTTGAGCTCAATAAATCATGGTAAATCTGTGTTAGTGTGTAGATAGTGTTTCTGTGAAGTTTTGCATTTTTGTGCTTAATATTGTTGCTGTTTGTTGTTTTGGTAGATTTATAGCCTTTTTGTCTTTTTCAAAATAATTAGTTTCTGTTAGAATAAAGTGTTGAAAAATTTTCAGTGGTAATCTTGAGTTAAAAGCTTCTCAGAGAAATTTTTGTGCTGTTAGATAACATGTGTAGGTTTGTTTGTTTAATTAGTTGCTAAATAACCCTTTATATGTGTGTTTAAATGGTTTTATATATATAGTTTTCCTAATAAAATGATTTCTAAACAGTTTTGATGAACTCAGTAAAGTTTGGATCTGTTGTTATATTTCTTTCTTAGTGATAAGTTAATCTTGTTTAAAGAGATATGCACTTACTCTATAAAATGTTAAAAATGGTTTTTGCAACATTTCATGTGATTTCATGTGCATATCTTGTTTTGTACTTAAGCTGTATAATTGAATTGCTGCATGTAAGATTTTGTATCTTTTCTCACTGTTATTCCAAACTCACACATGAGCATTTTCATGTAGAGAACGTGCTAGCTGACGGGGTGTACAACTTGGTGCCTGAGTCAGAGGCTGAGCAGCCAGAGCCCGAGGTCGTTGTAGTTGAGGCAGAACAAGACCCGAGCCAAGACTCGGAAGGGCCCAAGGCCAGCGAAGGCAAGCACCGGAGTGCATATAACCTTTTTAACGCAGCCACACTTTAATTTATTTACTTTACAAAGTATTTACCTTATGCATTTAAGTTTTCATAGGAGTTGACTGAAAACCTAGTTGCATGATCCATAGGAAAACCCCGAGTTTTCTAGTATGTGTAGGTCGATAGCATTGCTAGGCTGGTTAAACGGTAGAAGTCGAGTAATTGCCTGTTACTCGCGAGATGCTAAGTGGGTTCTTTCAGAGTTATGTTAACCTGTCATCTAGACTGGAAAAGAAAGTTAGGCCGGGCGGAGAGTGTTGGTAGGGAAAAGAATGGAATATTGTAGCTCCGCCTGTGCCAGTTAAGGCCCGTTCGTTGTTAGCTCTGGGATCAAGATTGAATTGTACTACCTCACATGCTGGGAGTAAGAGGTAGTTGAAACTGGTAACTTATGTACTTTAGCTCGCACTGGTATGTTGAACTACGCCTGACTGCTTATTCATGTACCGGTTAGAGTAACTCATGGCTGACCCGTCGTTGGTATCGGTGGGGACTGGTACTTGAGGGTAGCAGGGTAGGTCAAGTATTTAGTGTTGGCTGAAGGAACGGCTGGCATGAGCAGCTCGACGGGGCTCGTTTGTGCCGTGTGGGTAGGTTAACCTTGCAAGGGATAAAACCGAATCGATTCGCCGTACTCACGGTATTGAGCTCTTGATCACTGGGCAGCATCGCTAGTTAAGAACTTGAATATTGTTGATGATCATATACTGTATGAGTTAATTAATCAAGTTCTTGCTCTCATTTGTAAAAGTTTTTATAAATGCTAATCTAGATCAAATAGCTCAACTAAAATTTGGATGCTAAAACTTGAAAGTAAGGATCTATTTTAGTTGCTCTCTTTTTGGCAAAACAAAAACCCAGCCAAAAGCCTTGCATACTAGGGGTCTTAGTTTTCTTCAGTCGGTTAAGTCTTGCTGAGTATTAAATTACTCAACCAGCTTGTGTTAACCCTTTTTCAGAGTCTGAGTCTAGCTTAGCAGAGCAGGCCGCTGAAGCTTTCCCGTTTGGTGTCCCTGAAGGTTTCCAGTTGCAGTTTGTTCCGGCTTCGCATGGTGGGGAGCCGAGGGATTGATAATGCCAGCTGGGCTACTTGTGCATTATCATGTTTTTATCGTCGTAGACTCGTACTGTTTTAAACTTCCGCTGTGCTTTTAATTCGTACTGTTTTAAACTTCCGCTGTGCTTTTAAACTCTGTGTTGTAATAATTTTTATAATGTCCTGTTTTGTAAATTAAATCCACGTGTACTGTGTTGTAAAATTTGTGACTCGTTAATCATCTGTGCTCATTGTGGAGTGAGACATGCCTCGTATTGGTTTCGATAATGTGATCAGTGGTGTAATCGGGAGTTACCCGACAGCAACTACACGGTTATGTCAGTTGAAGTGCGAGTGTGCTGTACTGCTTGCATTAGCTAAGGGACAATGCACTTGAGCTGACATAATTGGGGTGGTTCTGCCACAATAAGGGTGACGTCAAGCGTCAACGAGGAAAAAGGGTGGTGGTAGAAGAAAAACCTGTGGGCAGCGACGACGATACTGATGATGCGGAGGGTGCTCGTAGTCCACCGTATCAGGAGTCTCAGGATAGTAGCTCCGCTACAGAGACTGATCATAGTGGTTCTGCCGGTCATGGTGGGGGCGATGCTGGTGGGGGCGGTGGTGCTGGGGGCGGTGGTGGTGGTGATGGTGGTGGTGGTACTAATTATAGTACAGATGCTCGTGGGTGAATTATTTTCACAGGTATAAATTGCACGTACATACGAAGCTATGTTTGCCATTCGAAGTACTAATTAAAAAATATGTTTCATTACAGGAGAGGAGCAATTCACGCATGCTACTCAGGATCGAGACCATGGTGCACCCTCCTCTCAGAGGAAAACGCTTCGACCTAGGGACGACGACACTCCACAACACTCCTCTTCCTCGTACGGTGATAGCTCTCACTCTACTCATACCTATCCTACAGCTGACATAAACACGCAGCCCCCCACGAGATGGGTGTACGAATGGGAAGACCCCCATTTTTATAATATGTTAGTTCAACAATGGTCTACAACATCGGCTTGGACAGGCCAATCTTGGCAAGACTACAAGGCTGACTTACTTCGAGTGCAAGGCTTGAATGTCATGTCCACCGCAAAGTACCAAATGGCGACTCAAATGGGGGTTTTCCCGTTCATGCGTTGAACTTCTATTCATGTATATTTCTATGGACTATGTTATTTGTATGGATTATGACTATGGACTATTTGTATGGACTATTGATCTTTTATTTGTAAGCAGTGATTATGGTATTTTTTTATGATATTTTCATGCATATTTGTAAATTATTATTTTGTTGTGGTCTTTTAACATTAATATGTGCATAACTCATGAAAAAAAATCATTTTTCTATTTCTGGATTTTTTTCTTCTTCGCTCGGGAACCGGTCAAACCGGGGCGGCTAACCGGTCAAACCGACCGGCTAACCGCCCCGAACCGCCGTCAAATTCGAAAATTTGAATTCGACCGGACGGGGGCGGTTACCGCTCCAACCGGAGCGGTAACACCGCTACCGCCGGGCAACGGTTTGACCCGCCGGTCGGGAAAAAAAACCTTGCTCAAGTTGATGTAGCAGTAAGTCAGTACGCTTGCAGTCTGCAGAGGTCTGAAGTTGATCGAAATGAAATATGGGCCTTGAAAGGGGTCGACTTACCTGGGTCGAGGGCCCAGCCTAGCAAATGGAAGGCCCACCTACGTCTGTGTCACGGGAAAAACGGCCTGGGACGTACAAATGGGAGGCCCACCTACCGCGCACGAGAACGCACAACGCACACTGTATTTGATCTTTCAAAGGAGAGAGCTGTGTGGCAACATGCTTTTATTAATCGAGCGCAATGAAGCCGGCGAAGTCTTGAGCATGGTTGTTTATTGCGTTTCTTCCGATTTTTGCAGCATCAGTTTAAATTTAAATTCATTCCAAATTTCGTTCACTTGACAATTTAAATTTCTGAAAGTACTTATTAATAAGGAACTTATAGACCTTACACATATGGTTTGGCCACCAGCTCGGTCATTTCCTTTCTATTCCACTAATGAAACTCATCCCTAGTTCGGCACTGGACCGGAGGATAACAAGCAAAATAGATCTGATTTATTTTAATTTCCATGGAGTAGTGGAGCCCACTTGTTAGTGGCATGGGATGGGATGGGATGATGTTTAATCTTTTTGTGAAGTAGTGGGGCCAACTTGTCACTAGGATGGGAGGAACATGAAAGATAAGGATGAAAGCAGGAACGGGAAAATCCTGTACCGACCGAAGCCGCATACCGCGTAAGCCGACTGAATATCGCTTTTTTGGGAAAAAAACAGGAAACGGGAAGAAATCCAGGAAATTTCGGCGAAACCGGGATCGAAATCGGGCGAGGCTTTTTCCCGACCGAATCTTCGGAAATGGGCTACTTTGGATCCTGCATGTCCCCTCCCTTCCCCACATCTCTAATAAATTGACACGTCAAGCATGTGCAGCTAGGCAGCACTAGCATTGAGCCCAGGGGCATGGATCCGGAGGGGGGGGGGGGGGGGGGGGGGGGTTGCAGGCAGCGTACGGGACTCCCGAAGTACTTGTATTAGTCCTGGAAAACCCAATACAAGTAATTCTGCACAAGGAGTGTCGAAACCAACACCGGTAACTTTTTATTGATAATTTACATCAATGTACAGCTTAGAGTCTGCACAATTGTTTACAAGCGGGCCTCAAAGCCTCCGCCTTATTCAAAAATATAAAGCTACCAGTACTATGCTGAGCCTTAGCGTCGCGGTGGAGCACATCACCATTCTGGACCCTCGTCTCTCTCCTCTCCCACCACCCCCTCTCCTTCTCTGTTCTGACCCATCTCTCTCTCCACGCGAGCCGCAGCGCTGCCGCTGGGCGGCAGAGGATCGGAGCAGGCAGTGCCCCTCCCCCATCCCCTGCGCCGGCAAATCTCATCCTGCATCCAAGGTCGATGCGCAGATCCAAGCTCGCGCGAGTGAGGACGTGGATCCAAGCTCGGGCCCGGTGAAGAGGAAGGCGACAAGCAATGCCGACGGCGGAGGAGGAGCAAGGCGAGGCGGCGGGGTGCTCCAGTCGCCAGCTTGCCCCGGCGACCTCCTCCGGCCACGCCGCCCGGCTACCCTCCTCGCGAATTGAAGGTGAATGCAGCGGTGGCGGTCCTTGAGCTCGTCCATCTCCACCACTGCCTCGATTTGGGCTCCACTCCTTCAGGCCACCACCACCCGCGCCGGCCTCCCTCCCTCTCACATTCTCTCCACCTCCACCTTTGTCGCGGCCTCATCCCTGCCTCCAGGAGCAGCGCGGCCTGGCGAAGCTCGTCGCGCGCGTCGCGGCCTCCTCGCCGGACCTCCTCCACGCAGCGATGGATCTCTGGTGCTCGGCCTGACACGGTGGCGGCGTCAGGTTCGCGGCGAGGAGCGGGGGGCAGAGGAGGCGGAGCGAAGGCGGCGGCGGAGCTTGAGCTGCTGCGCGCCGTCCGTGGAGCGGCGGCGTCGGGCCTGCGACGAGGACGAGCAGGGACGGAGGAGGAGGAGCGGCGGTTGGGGAGCGCGCGAGTGCGTGGTGCCGGAGCCACCGTGGCGGATCCCGTTCGACTAGGACGTACTCTGTATTTACCGTCTGGTGGCTACAAACTGGACGTCCAGTTTCACTTCCAGATCGCCGCTGCAGCCGTTTTTCGCTGAAAACGGTACTGTAAAGTACCATACCGAGTCTTTTACCGCACCCAATGCGAACAGCCTCACACTCCTTGATCCACGCCGAAACCGCACGTCGGCCAGCATCAAAATGTGCAATGGCCATACTTGGCGACCGAGAAGCCGGAGCTGGAGCCGGCGCTTGCTCCTGAGCTTTTTCAGGAGCCTGACCTCTAGATAGAACTTGAGCCTGAGCTGGCACCAGAGCTTCAACCGGAGCCGAAGCTGGAGCCTGAGTATGAGCTCTAGCTGGAATTTGTGCCTGAGCCTGAGCCCGCACGGGAGCTTCAACCGGAGCCGAAGCTGGAGACTGAGCCTGAGCCGACACTAGAGCTAGAGACTGAGTCAGAGCTGGAGCCGGAGCCGAATCCATCGCAGGAGCCTGAGCTTGAGGCAGAGCTGGATCATGAGCCTGAGCCGACGCAGGAGCCTGAGATAGAGCCGACGCTGGAGCCTGAGCCTGAGCCGGCACCGGAGCTTCAACCGGTGCCGGAGCTAGAGCCTGACCTGAGCTTGAGCCGGTGCTGTCGGAGACTGAGCTTGAGCCGACGTCAGTGGTGGCGCCTCCTGCGATGACGTTATATAGCACTCCTCTGGTCGCTGTCCCGCTCCGTCCAGCTCTGGCTCCAGAGAGACATCCTCCAAGGTGACCAGTGCGGGTGCTGGCGCTGCCGCCTCCTGCGATGAACTCCTATACCACTGCTCCGGGTCGCTATCCGGCTTCGGGCATCTCATCCGGCGGGACGTCCTCAAAGGTGGCCGTCGCGAATATCAGGATGTCGGCGAGTGTTCATTCAATTCTTTTTTTAGAATCACAAAGTACAGACACAGACGCTCACAAACATGCATGCACACTAGCCCCTATGAACACACGCACGCAACCTGACCCCTGTGAGCACCTCCGAAAGCCCAAGCCGACAAATCCTCGAGATTGACAAAGTCACCACTGGTGCCTCGCTGTCGACGGGCACGTCACCTACGACGGCTGATCTTTCATTCAATTCGAAGGAATAAACAAATAGTAAAGTGTGTCGACCAATCAAAAAAGAAATAAAAAATTGATGTGAGTACTGAGTAGTTGTTTCGCTATTTCCAGAAAGTGACACTCATAAACCAAAAGCTTAAGGCCGATTTTGACAGGAACATGAAGAAAGCACATGAGGGTGAGTAACACTAACACTGCAAGAAACAGATTGACTCGACACAAGGAGATGATCAAATTGGACAAATCCCACAAAATTGGGAAGAAGTCCATGGCTGGGCCTGGGCTGGTTTGTTTTCCTAGACGGACTCGGTAGAGAGAGGCGTACGTGCTGGGCCGAATCATCATCATGTCATCCCTTCCGAGTGCGCTAGGGTTCTGTCTCACTCGGTGAGCGCGGAGAAGTGATGGCAGTTGCCGGTGGCAACGAGGCTCCAGCGGCAAGGAATAAGGGGTTGACGCCGCTGTCCAAGGAAGAGGTCGAGTGCGTCCTGTCCTGGAAGAGAGGGCACCTCACAAGCGGCCACGCCACCCTCGAGGCCATCAAGGCGTTCGAGGCCACGAACGACAGCTTTGCCGAGTACCAAGCGTGGATGCGCGCCGAGTATGAAGCCAATGGGGGTGTTGTCTTGGTGGATGTGGATGACGAGTTCCTCAAGGAGAGGGCTGAGAACTGGCAGTCATTGAAGGACTTTTGGAATGAGAACAGGGGACGAGGCAGGGGCCCATGCGGCTGCTAGTGGCCCCAGCCCAGCCGCCGCCGCCGGAACCCAAGGCCACGCCGCCGTCGGTGGTGGCGGCTCCCGCTCGGGCCTCGCGCGCGCCACTGCAGGCCGCCGCTGCTCTGGACCCCGCCCGCACGTCGCTGCTCCGACCGTCGACCACGCGTCACTGCTGCAGGCCGCCGTGCGCGCCACTGCTGCCGGCCACCACGCCAGAGCTCGCGCTGCTCCCACGCCGGAGCCAGCGCCGCCGGCATGGCCGCTCGCCATGGCCAGGGAGAGGGAGGGAGAGAAGACGAGAGAGAGGAGGCGAGGTTGCGGGAGAGGGAGGGGGATAGGATAAGAAAGAGATAGAGTGGAGAAGGTGAGGCCCAAGATCCGCGTGAGGGCACGAGGACCAATAGAATGGCAGCATTTGAAAGGTGTGGGTTGGTGATGTAGCCTATGTGTTTGTTTGATGACCCTAAAATGCATTTTTGGGTACCTAAATGAGCTCAAATGAAAAACTTGTAAACTATAAAGTTTTAAATCTCAATGAGTTCTACAACTTTTATTTAGAACTTATTTACATCATAGATCATTTCAAATTTTTAAAAATTTAAAATTTAAAATAGGATTGCCTAAAATATTTTTTAAAGTAGTAAACAATCTCAAATAAAAATCTTATAAACTACAAAGTATTATATTTCGCTGGGAGCTACAATTTTGATATATAACTTATTTACATCCGAGGTTATTCAAAAGTTTTAAAATTTATGATTTCAAATGACATGACTTATAATGATATTTTAAAATATTAAATAATCTCAAATACAAAAGTTGTAAACTACAAAGTTTTAAATTTCATCGATCTGTAGAGTTTGGTATAAACTGTTTATTTTTGCATATGAGATCATATAAAAAAGTTTATATTCAAAAAATACATCTACTGACTCAGTCACATACACTAACACATATACTTTTTATGAAATCTTTAGATTTTGTAAACATCGTTATGACAAAGTATGTGAAATCATCTCAACTTTTTTGTCGCAGCCTCCATGTGTTATGTCATCACATCATGACAAATTTCATGATTTTCAGACTTTATTTTCTTTTATTTGAATTTAATAATCAGTCGGACAAATGTTAGTGATCATATTGCTTAAACAAGATGTTTAAAATTTCTTTTCATTTCATGTGCAAGGCCTAAAACTGGGTTAAATGACATGGATATTATTTTTCCGCTCATTTTATTATATTACTTTCCCTTAGGATTGATGCCGTGTGAAAAAAAAGGGCACACGGCAAAGCCCTCTTTGCCGTGTGCCAAAGAGTGACACACGGCAAAGAGGGCTTTGCCGTGTGCCTAGCTCTTTGCTGAGTGTTTTATTGTGGCACACGGCAAAGACATGCCTTTGTCATGTGTTCGAAAAATGCACTCGGCAAAGAGCTAGGCACACGGCAAAGGTAGGATTTCCCGTAGTGTAGTGCCGTCAGTATGGATATTCGTTAACAAATGCTCTCTGATTTGTTTATTCCTTCTCTGTCCTTCCCATTTGATATTTGTATTGAACTAATCTTTCTCTATGCTATATGAGCCTATTGTTTTTGTTGTTTCAAAGCACAATATTTTATTTATTCATGGAACACTAAAAAAGCTGACTGAACTGAGTATGTTCTAGCAAAGGTAGAGGCTGTGCTGGTGTTGGGTAGCTAATAAATTAGTGCACATCATGTCGTATCTAATAAAGAAAACAGGCAGCAGTGTGCAACTAAAATAAAATTCAAATGTGACTTTTTGACAGATATTTTCTTTTGTTTTCTCTTCCGGCCAAAAACAGCTAAATTTCCAAGAAACCTTTGCTTCCTCACAAGCATCCTGGTCCCACTTACCAACCATTTCACTACACCACAGCCCCAGAACAGCGATGGACAGACCGTCGTTATAGGCATGAATTGGCACGACCTTTATTTACATAGTACACATCATCCATGTGCACCATCATCCGTAAAAACTTTAAGGCACGACCTTTATTTACTTAAGTACATTGTCCATGCCAAGCTGCGGTGCAATCTTATGGGTAGACCTCGAAGACACCACGAGCTCCGAATTTCTTTAGAAGTTTGTAGTCACTGAACCCTGCTTTCATGAAAATCTCACGCCATTCTTTTTCGTCCCGTTGACGTCCTTTAGTCATTGTCATCATGGCCACGTCCATTAGGAGGTGTGTTTCCAATATTGGCCCCGGAGAGTAGTCAATCACAATATCAGCAATGATAACTTTCCCGCCATCCTTTCGTGAAGGAATTGCCTTTCGGCATTGAGCTAGGATCTTCATGCAATCGTCGTCAGTGTAGTGGTGCAGCACAAGCTATATCATGCACACATTGTAACATAGTTAAGTGAAGATCCGTAACAGATTGAAGAAATTGCAGGTCATAAACATTTTTTTTGCAGGTCGTAAACATCTATGTGAGAAAATATCAAGTTGTCATTTTTTTACATTAAATGGTACAAATTAGTTTGTGAATTTTTTTGTTAGCAACAGGACACATAAAAGGAACTAAAAATTGTTACCTTCAGCCACACTACTTGAGCAGGTGGGATGAAACTGAACATGTCACCTTCAACGTAATTTATCAAACCATCAGCCTGTTTCTTGTCAATCATCTTGGGATAGGCCAGCACCGTGCACTTTATGTGTGGGAAGGCCTTGACAAGCGCCTTGGCAAATGCATCATCACCAGAGGCACCGCAGCAGTAAGTCACTGACTGAATCCCCTTGAATAAGTCACTGAACTGGCGCATGGCAATTGGAATCCCAAAGTTGTCGTGGGCATGCAAAGCTTCATTTACCATCTTGTGGTAATCTGGGTCAAGGCTCTCCAGGCTCTCATGGAACAAAGTTGCCCCGTGCAGCTCCTCGAATGGTGGTGTCGCCACGTCCTTCTTGAACCAGTCTGCCAGCCCCATCGCCGCATCGATGTAGCGTTTTGAGGTAGCTGAGAGAACGAGAGATGTATGGTTGATGTGTACCTCATCAGGGATGCCATCCACCAAGAGGTAGGACTCGGGGTTGATGGAGTACATCTCCTCCTCTGTGCTCTTGTCGACGGTGAATATGCCGGCCGCACCCAAGAGCCGCAGCAGGCGGCGAAGGAAGGGTAGCTTAACGGAGGGGAGGGATAGTGCAGTGATCAGGTCAGAGGGCGAAGCAGCCCTACCAAGGCGGTGGATCGCCGTGGGGATGCCAAGCTCGACGGCACACCTCAGTGCAAAGGGCGTGAGGTAACAAAGGCTGTGGCGCCACAGGTCAGCCTGCGCCTGCAGCAGCTCCGCATCAGAGGGGACAGCAGTTTGAGCCGCCATTGCTCTGGGCAACAATTTCCTATGGCTATGGTGCTTTTTGTGTGGTTTGCTTCGATTGATCGAGCACTAATCCTTGTCGAGATTTAAATAGTGCGTGTGGGTTACCTATCCTGCTGTAGTGATCTCGTGGAACACGAGGTGGGACATGGTGTGTCTGATGGTCCCTAGTTAGCATCACGATTATTATGGTCTGAACGTATACGTGTTCCTGAACCAAATACGTAAGATTGCACTAAAGATAGAGACACAACTGTGCAACTGTTGGACATGAATTGGCTACAGAAATGGCGTTGTGTTATAGGAACAGTGGAAGACTGCTTGGTCAGTGAGAGCGAAACTGTGCTAATCAAGTACAAAATGGAGCCAATTTCCACGAGATAGCGCAGCGCAAGAGTGGCCACGACACTCATCATGTGTCCAAGCTCGCCGGCTAGTAGCGGAAGATGCTCCGCGTTGTGGTTGTGGGACATTGTGTGACTTATGGTCCCTAGTTAGCATCACGATTATTATGGTCTGAACGTATACGTGTTCCTGGACCAAACAAGTAAGATTGCACTAAAGATAGAGACACAACCGTGCAACTGTTGGACATGAATTCGCTACAGAAATGGCGTTGTGAGATAGGAACAGTGGAAGACTGCTTGGTCAGTGAGAGCGAAACTGTGCTAATCAAGTACAAAGTGGAGCCAATTTCCACGAGATAGCACCTATAGTTTTCCCACTTTCCTTCTCATCGCCGCAGCATAGCCCAGGCCACCGTCCCTGCGGCAAGGTTGAAAACGAAAACGGACAATCCCGTACCGTCCCGACCGTTTTTCTACATTCATCCCGACCTTTTTCGTATTTTCGGTCAAAAACGAAAATGGTGCGAAATTTGGGATAGAAAATACGAAATCGGGTCGAACTCGGTTTAGGGTGTATCCCTATCGTTTTCGTATTTACCGTATTTGGGCGGGATATCCCGTTTTTACATACACGAAATATCCCGTATTTGACAGCCCAAACAAAAAAGCCCACCCCGATTCCCCGTCTACTTAATCCTTATAGGCCCAGCCCAACAAAACTAGGGTTACAAGGCAGCCAGCCTCCCCCAGTCCCCCACCCCATCCGCCAGAGGCAGCCGCCCCCAGCGCCAGAGGCAAGCGGCGCTCGCTCCCGAGTCCCGACTCCCCCGTTCGCCATTCACCCAGACCCAGCGCCGCCGCCCGCCAGTTCGCCCAGCGCCGCCGTCCCCATTTCCTCCCCCCTCCCGCACAGAGCTGCCCCTGTCGACGCCTTCTCGTCCTCCACGCACGGCGTCGCCCCCGTCTTCCTGTCTCCTCCACACACGGCGCCGCCCCGTCGCCGCACCCCCCCCCCCCAACACACGGTGCCGGCCGAAATCCGGGGAAGCCGACGGCGAGACCGAGATGGCGCCCACTGGACCTGGAGAAGCTCCTCCTTCTGCACCGAGGAGCAGGAGGACCAAGACCAAGAGCGTGCGACGCCTTCTAGAACCGCCGTCACCAGTGCCTCCTTCTCAAGGTAAGAATGTTAGATTGTTGATTCGTGTAGGTGTAGTGTAGCACTAGCACTCTAGCAGATTCCGAGATTCGTGTAGCACACTAGCACTAGCAGTCGATCACACTAGCAGTAGCAGACTAGCAGTAGCATGTTTAGATTTATAGCTAGCAGATCTAGCACTAGCATGATGAACTGATCTTGATTCTTGAGCTACTGTTCTTGAATAAGATGGATACTGAAAAATCATGATGTCTTTGTGCTACTAGTCTACTACTATGAAAAATCCTGATATATTTATTTGCCCCTGGATACAGTAGCATTTTAAGCTATGTGCTTTGATTTTCACAGTTTAATCAAAGGAAATCTATCAATGTACTTGGCACTGATTTAGCAATGTTTGTCTTGTTATTAGCAAGTACTAAAAGTAAAAAACTTGCATCTCAGAAAGCCAGTGGCAGTATCAGTGCTTCTCCAAGTCCAGCAGCATCTGCAATTGGTTCTTCTATGCCAAGTGAACCTGCCACTCCAAATGCGGGCGCCAGTAGCAGCTATGCTGCTGCTATACCTCTGCAGATGCGGTCACCCGCTGATGCAGCTGCAACTACAGTAAATCCAGAGGTTGTTAATATTGATGATGATGACCAAGGGGAAGAGGATGAGGATGACGAAGAGCTAGTTCAGCTTACTAGCAAGAGGAAGAAGAAGTGCACATCATATGTCTGGAAATATTTTTCAAGGAAAATTGAGGAGGTAGAGGTGAATGGACAAAAGTTTGAGCAGTTGTGGGGGTATTGTAAATTTCCAAAATGCAAGCAGAAGTATAGAGCTGAAGGACACTATGGCACAACTGGTTTTAAGAACCATTTGAGGTCGCATCACAGTATTGTAAAGGGACAGCAACAACTGAAAGTTGGTAAGGACCCTGGTACTCAAATTGTTCATGTCCAGCCCTACAAATATGACCCAGAAGCTAGTTTGGGGAAACTTAATTTAGCAATAACCATGCATGAATATCCTTTCAACATAGTTGAGCATGAGTACCTTGTTGATTTCATAAAGTCTCTTCGTCCTAACTTTCCAATCAAGTCACGTGTCACTGTTAGGAAAGAAATAATGGATAGATATCTAGAAGAGAAGGAAGAGTTGTATGCATATTTGAAAACTATAAACTATCGGTTTTCTGCAACCATGGATATGTGGACATCATGCCAAAACAAAGGGTACATGTGTGTCACTATTCATTGGGTAGATGAGGAGTGGCGTATGCAGAAGAGAATTATAGGTTTCTTCAATGTAAAAGGAAGACATACTGGTCAAAAACTGTCAGAAACATTTACTGAAGTTATGGTTAATTGGTTTGTTGAGAAGAGGTAGTTTGCATTGACTTTAGATAATGCTAGTTCCAATAAAGTGGCTGTCCAAGATATAATTTCAGATCTGAAAGAGAATGGTAATGGTTACCTAGTTTGTGATGGAATATTTTTTCATGTTAGATGTGCCTGCCACATACTTAATTTGGTTGCTAGAGATGGGTTGAAAGCAATTTCAGCAACACTTAAGAAAATCAAATCACTTGCACTGACTGTAAAAGGGTCTCCATTGCAATGGGAAATGCTCATGAAGTGTGCCACTGAATCTGGATTGGATACAAAGAGGGGTATCTCATTGGATGTGTCCACTAGGTGGAATTCTACCTATCTCATGCTGAGAGATTGCTTGTACTACAAGGCAGCTTTTATGAGGCTTAAATCTGCAAATTGTCGTAAGTATGACAAAATCTCTCCCTCTCCTGCTGAATGGGACAAGGCATTGCTAGTTTTTCAGTGCTTGAAGAAATTTTATGACCTCACTGAAATTCTCTCTGGTACTTCATATCCTACTGCAAATTTGTTTTACAAAGGTTTCTGTGATATCAAACTCTTGCTTGATGATTGGTGTTGTAGTGATGATGTCACAATTAGTACTATGGCTATTGCAATGAATGAGAAATTTGAAAAGTATTGGCAGCAATCCAACATTGCTCTAGCTGTAGCTTGCTTCCTTGATCCTAGATATAAGTTAAAGCTTATGGAATACTACATGAGGAAGTTCCATGGTGAAGTATTTCAGCTAAAACTTGATGAGTTTGTTAGTGTGCTAAGGAAGCTGTATCAATTTTATGCTAGTTCTGGTACTACATCAAAGA
Organism: Urochloa ruziziensis; assembly: GCA_015476505.1. Classification (NCBI taxonomy): domain Eukaryota; kingdom Viridiplantae; phylum Streptophyta; class Magnoliopsida; order Poales; family Poaceae; genus Urochloa; species Urochloa ruziziensis. The sequence goes on from CM027120.1 coordinate 57,410,882, forward strand.
AAAAGAATAACACAGCTGGACCTAGTAATACATCAGATATATTGATGAGTGATGTAGACAAGGAACCGGAAGCATTCTTATATTCTTCAAGTGAACCTAGTTTGGGTGAGTCAAATGAGTTGGATAAGTACAAGAATGAATCTCTTCAGCAAATTGCTGGAGAGTTTGACATCTTAGCTTGGTGGAAGAACAAGAGAGAAGACTATCCTGTCCTTACACAAATTTTTCGTGATGTGATGGCGATACAAGTATCAACTGTTGCATCTGAGTCCGCTTTTAGTGCTGCTGGTCGTGTTGTTGATCCATATCATAATCGACTTGATCCTGGTATTGTAGAGGCATTGATATGCACAAAAGATTGGGTGGTTGTAGCAAGAAAAGGTAATAATTCAGACATGCTTTCAGTTCCACACTTCCATAGTAAAATACATTGATCATTTTCCTGTCTTTCTTCTTGACATAGATTCTAAAGCTGTTGGCTCAATTGTGAGTGACCATGAGGTTGAGGCTTTATCTACTGTCATGGCTAATAAATTCAAGATTGAGGTATGTATTTCATTTGGCTATTTCTGAATTTTTAAACGACAGTTTCTAATTTCTTGCTAGTTCTGTAACTTACCATTTTGCTTCATCTTGGAAACTTGTAGGAGGACGAGAACCTGTGGAATGAGGGGCTTGATTGGAATGCAGGGATTCATATGGAGATAGAGCCTGAGGAAGAACAGGGCATGGATAGTGATCCTGACATCATGAATGATGCTGATGAGCTGTAGGCTGTGGGCTGGTTGCATGGATGTGTCGAACCATGGCCGCGTTTAGATGTTTCGCGAAAAAAATTTACAGTATGTCGGATACACATTTGAAGTATTAAATATAGACTAATTACAAAACTAATTACAGATTATGTCAGTTCATCGCAAGACGAACCTAATGAGTCTAATTAATCCGTCATTAGCACATGTTTACTGTAGCAATTTATTGTCTAATAATCACGACCTAACTAGGCTCATTAGATTCGTCTCGCGAAGTACACTCCATCCATATAATGGGTTATTTTTTTCGACTACATTTAATATGCCATGCATGTGAGGGAACATACTCGAAAAAAATTTCGCGAAACATCTAAACAGGGCCCATGTGGTTTTGCTTGTGCTGTATGCCTATACGGCTGTACTGTTGTTTGCCTCTTTGGCTAGCTATTCTAAGACTTGTAGCACTGTACTTTATTTATGTGTGTGACTCTGTGATGATGTACTTTTATTTATGTGTGACTCGGTGAGTCTACTCTTCTCTTGAGTGTGGCAGTGAGCCCATGACTTGTTAATGGGTTATTTTATTACTTTATTAGTTTATCACTTATCAGTTATCATGCTGCACCTGCACTTGGCTGTTAGTATGTTACTATGGTCGTGTTGTCGAACTTGCCTGCAATTGTCGAACTTGTGTCAAAGTCGTGTTGTCCGTTTTTTTTCGTATCCCGACCGTTATCGACATGTTTCCGTTCGAACTATTTTGTTTTCGATATCCTGTGTTTTCGTATTCGTTTTCGTTCCCGACATTGCCGCTTTCGATTTCGTATCCGTATTCAAATGTAAATGTAGAAAGCAATATTGAAGTTTTCCGATCGTTTTTGACCGCTTTCAACCTTAAACATGTGGCACAATGGATGAGAATCCAACTACTGGTTCATTTTAATTGGATTGATTGGGTTGGGGCTAGGCTAATTAAAATGTGTATCATTTTATCCTAATTTCAGTGCTTTTTAGATGATGATCACTTAATTATTTCTTGTTTAGCAAGAATTTTCGGTCATCAAACTTTTGAGACACGCAAGGGGAACAAAATAGGAGATGATTTCCTACAATGTTGCCTTGAAAAAGAATTGGCAGCAAAGACAAGTTCTAATGAAATCATCAAAACTTAGACCTAGTTGGTCATCTTCTTCAGCTAAATCTGCCGTGGTGTGGTTGTGCAACAGTGGCCATGACACTCGTCAAAGACAAGAATTTTCGGTCATCAAAGTTTTAAAGACACGCAAGGGGAACAAACTTAGAGCGCAGCGCAAGAGTGGCCACGACACTCATTGTGTGTCCAAGCTCGCCGGCTAGTAGCGGAAGATGCTCTGCGTTGTGGTTATGTCTGGCGCTGTCTAGTGTGTGGCGCCGTTACTTCACGCCGCCGGCGACGAGAAGAGCAATCTTTTCGGCCTCCTCATCATCAAGTAGTTGGCTGTGGTGCCAAGGTTCTCACAGATATCTGTATTGTGGATATTTATTCTGTATATGTCGTTGATTGTTTAAAATTTGATCCTACAAATTTCCTTCTTCCGCTAGAGGCCCAAGGCTATTATATTGAATAGTATTAATTCGTGTTGTTATATTGTTGGTTATTAAATATTTTTTTTAAAATATAGTACTCCCTCCGGTTTGGTAAAAGAAGTCGTTTAGGACAGCGACACGGTCTCCAAATACAACTTTGACTTCTTATTTTTATAAAGATATTTATTAAAAACTAACATATGTATACTTTTATGAAAGTATTTTGCAAGACAAATCTATTCATATAGTTTTCACATTTCCAAACTCAATGACTTAAAAGTTATTCACGATTTATGTGGCACCTGTTCAATCCTCAGCCAGAGGCCCGATCGGTGGGTAGGTACATGCGTGTGCACGAGGCTGCCCTACTTACAGCAAAAAAGCTCCCGCCTGGTCGGAGCAAACTCGTCGAGTCAGGGTGTCGCCGCCGCGGTCGCCGCGCAGCGCCGCCGTGTCTGCTGACGGCCGTTGATGGTCATAGCCTCCCTGGTTTTCTCCGATTCAGAGAGAGGCCGTTCACCTCATGTGAAGGGGATGACGCGGCTGCCGAAGGAGGAGGTCGACTTGATCCTGTCCTGGGAGCACCCCACAAGTCTCCATCACGACGAGATCTTGCAGCTTCCTTTACAGGAGGAGATGGATGTCGACAAGGCTATGGAGTCAATCACTACTACACAAAACCTCATCACAACCGTTCGTAACCCCTATCACAACCGGTTTTGGGAGGCAGATAAGATAAAGCCGCTGTGATAGTCCCCCCATCACAACCGGTTTTCAAAAACCGGCTGTGATGACCCCCATCACAACCGGTTTTCATCTAAACCCAAAATAAATCAAAATAAAATAGCAAAACATTTTATTTATTTGGGGGATGGACCCCATCAGCCACTACCCACCGTCCCACGTCATCAAGTCGCAAGTCGCGCATTTTTCGCGGAAAAATCGCGCGCTACGCGGTCGGCGGGATTCGAACCCGCGACCTCAGCTTTGTGGGTTTAGGGTTTAGGGTTTTAGGGTTTTTAAGTCGCAAGTCGCGCATTTTTCGCGGAAAAATCGCGCGCTACGTGGTCGGCGGGATTCGAACCCGCGACCTCAGCTTTGTGCATAGCCTCCTCTACCACTGCACCACTAGAGTGTTTGTGTCTGTATACCATTTTGATTCCCCTCGTATTAATGTTTTCCGAGTGTAAATTGCTTATTTGAGGCTCTAAATGACTTCAAATAAAAAGTGATGAACTACAATGTTTCATAACTTTTCAAGATCTACAACTTTCGTTTTGGTCAAAAGTTCATCCGAGGTCGTTTACAAAATTTGAATTTTCAAATTTGAAAATTCAAACTTAGATTCGGTTGACAAGATGACTTCAAATAAAAAAGTGGTGACGCTGCAGCAGAGTTGAAGACGGGGAGACAAAGGTTCCTCGAGTTTCAGGACTGGGTCCGTGGCGAGTTGAAGGCGAAGGGCTACGTTGACGTGCCTGATGACCTTCTTGTGGTTAGAGAGCAGGCCAGGGAGTGGATGGAGCAAGACCTTAGCGAGATGTTGGAGAGTATTGATTTCTCTGATGAATCTGATTTGGGCAACTACAATGGCGTGAATGGCGTCAACAACGGCCAGGAAGATCAGAAGAGGAGGAGGAAATTGCTCTGAAATTCAGATCATCAACTGACATGGACGTTGACAATTTTAACTCCAACCATGCTATTGAAAGAGTTCTACAGTCGTTATCTGATTATTGTGTTGATTGCTAAGTAAGTCATGATATGGAATTGTATGTTGCATTGGTACCTAAACACACACACTGTTCATTCACGGATCCTGAAGTTATTTCTCAACGTACTTTGGATGTATCCTGCTGAATTTGTTCTAAGCCAGCATAAGCCCTGAAGGAATATGTCTTTGGGTCAGCCTGCTCCGCAATTCAATTTGTATCAACCCCTTCACTTCAACATATGGACTTTCAGATCACTAGATCAAGAACTACAAGTTCTTTCTTCCCGGCCTAACCCCGATGAAATAATTTTTAAACCATGGAATTTTTCTATTTAATGTTCTAGATGTGGAAAAAATATCTTCCGCGAGGGAGAAAAGATTCAAGTTTTATTTTTTTAGAAACCTAAAAGGTTTTAGTACATAAGAAATCATAACTAATTCATTTCAAATCATAAAATATAACATTTATACAAATTGTTTTTTAAATAAAATGTAGGTTATTCATTTGTACTCTTTGGAGTTATTGATATATTTTTAACTCTTTCTTGTGTTTTAGTGCTCGTAATAAATAAAATGTGCATGACGGCAGGATTCAGAATTCACAGTTGTGATGGTCGGATGGTCCTTGTTGTCCGGGTTCACAATTGTTGATTAAAATTCAGAATTTTATTGCAGTTGGATGTTAGGGATATGGACGAGCGGACCAGAAGCGTGGCGGCAGCGACATGCGGGCCAAAGCCGTCGCGGCCCTCACGGCGAGCAGAAAGAGGCGCGCCCCTAGCAGGGTGCCACCGATGGCCCCTGCTGGGCCCACCGGCACTTACACAGTTTAGAGGTCTTGAAGTACAAGTAGGAGTCGAGTTAGTTTGGAAGTTTTTAGATTCTCTTGTTAGGAAATTAAAGGATGAATTCGATCTATAAGAATCCAATCCTAGTGAGGATAAGTTTGAGTCACTATATAATCGTGAGAATTGTAATTAGAAAACAAGAAGGAAAACAAATATTTCTTTGCCCTCAAACTCTCTCGCCTCTCTCTCCTTGTGCCGCCGCCGCCCCACTCCATGCCCTAATGCTGCTGCGAGCACTATCAGCCACCGCTGGTCCTTCCCTAGGGCGCCGGCTCACCCCCCCCCCCCCCCCCCCCACCTCACACACGCGCGCGCGCACGCACGCACACCCCTCTGCCTTACGTTGGAAGATAAAAATAGGTCTTTTCCCTGTTTTAATATGTTTTGTTCTTCTCCAAACACATATGGTCATAGTGTCTCTCTATGCCCTTCCATGAACGGTGATTATTAAAAGTTACTTTTATCAGTGCCCCACTACGGGTGAAAGCCACTACGGGTGAAAGGACCTTTCATCCCTCTCCTTTAATGCCGCCTGGCCAGAGCCGGTACTAAAGGAGGCCTTTAGTACCGGCTCCAGAAAATAGTGTCCGCGGAGCCCTGTTAGTACCGGCTGAAACCCTCAGCCGGTACTAACAGGGCGTCACTGACATCAGAAACAACCATTTAGTATTGGCTGCCAGCCGGTACTAAATGATCACTAAATATTTAGTAACGGGCAGATGCTCCACCCGGTACAAAAGTTAACATGCTGCCCGGTACTAACCGGTCACCCCCAAAAAAATCTCTCACCGACGCCCCCTTTATCTTCCCTTCTCTCCCTTCGTATCCTTATCTCTTCTCTATTCTATCTTCTCTCTTTTCTTTCTCCCTTCTGGCTCTGATTCTCGATCGCGATCTCGTGTGCAGGCAGGCAGCTCCCGAGCAGGCGGGGCTGGGTCAGGCAGCGGCGGCATTGTCACCCGAGCGAAGCGGGGCCGCAGCGCAGACGGAGCTGGGCCAGCCCGCGCCGGCGGCGACGCGTCGGCGGAGCTGAGGCCATGCCACGCCGGCGACGACGGGCGGGCGGAGCTGGGGCCAGGCTGCGCCGGCGGCTACGCGTGGGCGGAGCTCAGGCCAGGCTGTGCCAGCGAGCGCTGGCCTCCCGGCCACGAGCGTGGGAGCTTCGCCGGCGAACGTAGGGGCCGCGGGGGGCACCGCCGGCGAGCGTGGCCGCGGCCGCGGAGGCTGCCCAGCGCGGACGCTCGGGCCGTCGCCGGCGAGCTGGACGAGGAGGCAAGATCCAGTGGATCAATTTTCCTTTGATTTTTCTGTTTGAAACTAGTGATTCGATGTATTCTTGTGATCTGATTATATGATGTGGTTGTGATTCGATTTTTGTGATATTTGGTTGTGATTCAATTTTGTGATGTGAATCTTTGTGATGACCGTGTGGGGAAAGAAGATGAAAGAAAGGAGAAAGAAGAAGAGACAAGATGAAAAAGTAAAAGAAAAGAATATAAGAAAATGAAAAGAAAAAGATGTACACTTGGACGCCAAACATGTTAGTACCGGTCTGTATCATTGACCGGTACTAATTGCTTGCATATTTACACTAAATTGATCCATTTAGTACCGGCTGCTTTTGACCGGTACTAATTGCTTGCATATTAGTACCGGACATTTAGTACCGGCTGGCCTGACCGGTACTAACGTGAAATCTGACCGGTACTGATGCTCAATTTTTCAGTAGTGCCCTCGTCAACTACTGCCTCTGTCCCTAAAATAATTTATTTTAGATTTGAAAAGAAGGTGGTTTTTTGAGCCAAGCAAAAATTGCAATGTAGCTGTTCGACCTCGTAGTATTCAATGATATAGTTTGATTAGAAACAATGCAATATCTCTGCAGTTTTAGTGAAATCAGTCACAAGCAGTTGTCCATATTTACAAGGCTGTAAGTGCAAAATACCGATGGATATCCATACCGGGGGTGCTAAAATGTTATGCCTAAATTAATATTTCAAGCATAGTACATAATTTAAGAACATTCAGCAACACACAGTTGGAGTGACAAGTTATCTGAAACCCCAGTGAGAAGAAAAAGGCAGAAAATTTGCACGAATCTTGTGAAAGAAAAGTCTCAGCTCAGTATTTGATTGCTATAGTTTCAGACAATGTAAGTTCATCACCATCTCAGTTTGTGTTGAGTTCCTGGACAATCCCTTCTTCTTCCTCGTCCTCGCTGTCGCCCTCGTAGAAATCAGAGCGCAGGTCGCTGAAGTTCCAACCAGAGAAATCAATGTCATCATCCTCGTCTCGTATCTCATTCAGAAACTCCTTCAACGACTGCCGGTACTCGTCTCTCTCCTTCAACCACTCGTCATCGACCATGACGACGCCCCCGTTGGCCTCGTACTCGGCGCGCATCCACGCCTGGTACTCGTCGCAGCTGTCGTTCAGGGCCTCGAACGCCTCCACGCCCTCGGCCGTGGCGTAGCCGCTCGTGAGGCGCCCCCTCTTCCATGACAGGACGAACTCGACCTCCTCCTTCGGCAGCGGCGTCAATCTCTTCGTCTCCGATGGAGCCTTGTCCAAGTTTTCTCCTGCCGCCACCGGCGCTTCGTCGACCTCGATGCTCTTCTCCGCAGAGGTGCAGCTGCCCGCCGCCATGGATCAGCCGATCGATGTCAATGTGCGCCAATATGCATTGGGTTATATATCCTCCTATCTATGTGTAGGCTATACGGGACTTCCAGTTCCAGGACCCTAGGTTTTTCGTCGATCGGAATTGGGATGCGATTCGGAATTTCGGAGAGATCGCTTCTCGGAAACTTGCAAGGTGTTTGCGTGCACGTACGTGAGACGTGATTTACACGTACTCGATCGGCCTCTTGGTGGCGTCCGTTGCGTTCAGCCATGCAGGAACGATTATGAAAAGGGGTTACGTTCACCTGATTTTCAAGGCTGTCGTTGCTTGTTGCTGCGGCTGTTTGGTCCTTCCGATCTTTCTTCTTTTGTGTTGCAAAGGCTTTCCTACCCAATGTCAATCTTACACTCTGCGCGGCAGGTATCGACCGAACGATATCTGACCCGTTCCTCAGTCCACATGCGTGGGTCCCATGGTAATTAATACGCGTCGCTATCCTCTCGTCCGTCCACTCATGCATTCTCTCTTTACTGACCTCCGTTCCCTTCCCCCACAACGGATCCGGTGGACTGGCTGGAGCGCCCAGGCGGCCAGGCCTCGAACTTTTACATTCAGAAACTTTTATTTGTTCAAAACTTTTTCTTCAAAAGTTTAGCCTTTAAAAACTTTTATTTTATTTAAATTTTGTTTTGAATTTTTATCCATAAATTTTGTTTCAAAATTCTCTCTAAAATTGTGTTTCGAACTTTTTTTTTTTTGTGCACATGTCGAGTGGGGCTGTCGTGAAGCACGTAGCAGTGGGGTCAGGGTGGGGAACCGGCTGCTGGCAGGCAGCCCACATGGCGGCTGGTCAGTAGGGGCGCGGAGGGACCAGCTGCTGTTTGAGAAACCTGCGGTGGGAAGCCCGCCACCGCGCGCGTGGAAACTTGATGTGCCCTCTTTCCTAGCGTTGTTGGAGTTAAGCTTTAGGGTCACTTTGGGATTGGCTTCATCGTAGTGTTCTACTGGTTTAGAACTTGCTTGTAGTAAAGATAGCTTGTATAATTTGGTATGCCTTCAACTCCAAACTACAGGCCAGAGGTAAGCTGAGCCACCTAAACGCCCCAACTGCGCCCATTTCTGGAACAACCTAGCTCCATTGAGTTTGTAGAGCTGTAGTTCTATTTTCTGGAGCACCTCTTTTGCAACTCCAAAACATTAAGATATGAACCCTAACGTGGAGTTAGGGAGAAATAACTCACCATTGTCACTCGTTAAAAAAAATAGTTCATTTTCTTTTATTTCTATCCAATCCGCCATGTCCTCTCTCTTTGTGAGGGCATTGGTTAATTCAGTAATCATGACTCTAGGATAAGATTTAAGAATAAAGTGGCAATGAAAAATTACTTGTGCAGTCTGTCTGCAATGATGATTTCCATGGGGCTATTTAACTTGTTGCACTCCGAATCAGTATCCATCCTGTCGTCGCCCCCCGGACAACAAGGCACCTAAGACAACCATTGCTAATTCCTGGGTGGAGTTTCTGAAGATGAAACCAAACATGGTATCTCGCGTCAGCAAAAATTGACGTGGTACACATGGCATCGGATAACTAGCGTATATGCAAAAGGATCAAACTGAACTTAGTATAAGCCAGGTAACCTCATGTGCTATTATAAAGGTTACTGCAGACGAATGCACACATGTATGCAGGTACACAGACAGGTTTAAATATTGATTTTACATCCATAAAATTGAGCACAGATAATGCACTGCGACAGCCTCAATGTAGCTGCCTATACTGCCACTGTCAGACTAAATAAGTCTGCATTTAACATTCCCCTACCACACTCTGAGGAAACTTTCTGCTTCAGAGTTCGGATATATGCAGGCTATTCCAATTGTACTAATGGAGGACATGAATTTTCAATCAAATGAGCAAATCATTGGACAGCGAAACTGAGAATGGCGGAGCCATGTATACGACTATACGAGCATCTCTAGCGGATATTCCAAATTCTGCACTATACATTTGTATTTGACTATCCAAATTTCACCCTCCAAATTCTATGTTCTATATTTTATTAGTATTTAAATTATTTATAATGGCTTTGCTTTAATTCCCGAATGGAAAAACGTGACTGCTGGCTGACGGATAATCCGGGGCTGTTTCTAATTGCTCTGCCAGCATTATTCTTTACATGTCCGATGGATCCGCCAGTACGTCGTAGTGATAGTTTTTTATTTTCATTTTTATTTATATATGACATGATTTGCTCCAGACTTCTCCGATCCAAACTCTGTGCTCGCTCATTCTACTTCAACATACCAACTTCCACCAAGAAACAACCAATGGCGCCTGCTTCACAGAAGAATCTCTCAGCCACAGCCATTGTCGTCCTCCTACTCATCATCGTGGCCACCGGTGGTACGTTTGGTTAATCTTTTGGTTCATTAACAATGTTGTTGCATATATGTATATATATGTATCTATGTATGTTTGTTCATGTCTGCATGCCTGCAGAGTCAGCATCAGTTGAGGAACAAACGTGCAGGCACCTGAGCGGCAGTTATAAAGGACCGTGCGTTTACAACCCCAGCTGCTATTACGTATGCAGAGACGAAAGCATGGGAAACATAGGCGGGAAATGTCACATCTTTCGATGCTGGTGCGATACCGAATGCCCCTCTGAGATTGTCACTGCTGCTAGCGCTCCGATCCAGCCATGATACCTGCCTAGCTTTAACTTCCTTAAAACAAATTATCCCTTCCCGTCCCTCGTGTAATAGTATACTATCTACAAATGTCTGCCCGGTACGTGGTGCCTGGCGATAGCTTATTTTGTGTTGTGATGACAAATAAAAGTGTTGAACTTGTGATCATTATAAATTTGGATTTTGGAGCTTGAGCGCATACTATTTGTCCCACCGGCATGTTCTTGATCGATGACCTCCCGTTCCCCACGCCTGAGTGGTTGATTGCTCCTCATATTGTGATCTCAATGGTTAATTAAGATGTGTTTCCGCGGCAAACCCGTTGCAAAATGAGCCTTCAAGTTTCCACATACACAGTGTTGCAGAGCCCATGCCAATCCTAATGGCGTGCTGCCTTGAAAAGGAGTATATTGCGTTGTTGTGCAACAACATGTGGGACCTTGTTTGACGACCACATGGTATAAACGTGGTCGCCGAAAATTGGATTTTTTAACATAAGATTCATTCACATGGCTCTCTTGATTGCTATAAGGCTTGGTGGGTACTTCAGAGTCCACATAACGTCCGAGCATCAATTATTGTGGGACTTGTAGCCCCTGTGGTGAAACCAACATTGTCCATACAGTTCTGTCTCTAGCACTCTCTCGAGATGTATGACTGTAAACCGTCTAGTACCTCTGTTGACGCACATGCGAAAGATCCTAAATCAGATGTTCGTGTAGTCAATGATCCTACACAAGGTCATTGTATTGTTAGATTTATCATCTCACCTTCACAAAACTTGATACCTTATGCGTTGTACAACAGGTCTTCTTAAACATGCGTGACTCATGGGAGCCTCACTTGTCGGCGATCAAGCACATTTTGCGCTAGCTCAATGGCACATGCGCGCACACATGCCCCCGCGCGCGCACACACACCGCATGGACAATTCTAGACCAACAACCTTGAGGCTAAAGTCTATGAATCCAAGCAGTAATGAAGGTATGTAAATTTCTTTGGCAACAAATGAGATCCGGTTATAATATCCTATTTTCAGATAGAACCATCACTAAGCAAATTAAAAATACTATTTTTGTTGATAGTGATTTATCATGGTGCGATTCATGACATCTCTGTTGTTACCCCTAAATAACAAGTATGTTTTTATGTGTATTTTATTTATTGGTATATATGTGATCATAAAGGTGTCAATGCATGCTAAAAGTGGATCATGTGTTTCAGACGTAGAACAAACATGTCCCTAGTAGCATGAAAATGTTGACATCTACCTGAACCTGTTTTCTCGCATAGTCAACTACTATGCATGGCTTTGTCCAGAAGTGTTTCGAGAAAGACTACATGGATACTAGCCAAACCAAACAAAGATATTGATCCAACAAGAAAATTAACTAAAAATATTGCCAACATTGGTTATAGAGATGTGTTAAAAGGGTGAAGGAAATGTATGTATGATAAACTTTTGCTAAATAAATTTGAACTATATCCTTTATGTGCAGAGTTAGAACTCATTTATTGGACTATACTAACTAGATTCAAGTAATTATTAGTTTTTGTAACCATATTTTAAAAATCACGTGCATGCCGATGTGGCATCTGGGATATAATGTATTTATGGAATATTAGTCTCCACCGTTAGAGGACAAACGGAGGGTTGACCATCATCTTCTACCTCCAGAACTTTTCTTCTTCTTCCCAGCACATCCGGACCTCTTCTTCCCGGCCAGCCCTTGCCGCCACCCTGCCGCCCAGCCCCTCCCCCACCCCTCCGGCGCGGGCGGGTAGGGTCCGCCGGAGCTCCATGCAGAGCCCGCCCGCGCCGGCCGTCTCCTACCCCTCCCGCCGCTGCCTCCCACCGCCGGCGCCTCCAGCCACCACCGTCATCTCCTTCGGCGCCCCCGACCCGGCACCGGCCCAACCGCTGTCCTCCTCCACAGGGCCGACCTGCCGCCGCCAGCCCCTCTAAGGTCGGGGGTGAGCACCCACCCTGGCAACCCCGAAGCCCTAAACCGGGTGGAGAGTGGCAGCAGGTGATGAGAGGCTTTGATTCACCCGGGTGAAGTATAGCTTTTCCTTTGTTTTTCTGATACCGAATGTGAGTTTCAGGCCGTTAATTGCTGCAACTTCCAAAATTTCGTCGATGTGAGTTAACCCCGCATAAGGAGGGTCAGATCACACACTACCGGATTTCTGCCCTTTGCCGTGTGCCCCATGCAAAGCCTTTGCCGTGTGTGGCACACGGCAAAGGGCACACGGCAAAGTTTGGCCGGCAAAGGCCCTCTTTGCCGTGTGCCCCTGCCTTTGCCGTGCGCTCCTGAACGCGTAACGGCCGTCCCCGTTACGGGGCCTTTGCCGTGTGCCACGTGGTGCAGCTGCCGTGTGTCAGATATCCAGGCACACGACAAAGGCTGGGCCTTTGCCGTGTGCTGCGCCACGTGGCACACGGCAAAGGCCCCCGTGTGCCTGCCACGTGTCCTGGCTTTGCCGTGTGCCATGGTAAAGGCACACGGCAAAGACTGTGCCTTTGCCGTGTGCTATGGTAAAAGCACACGGCAAAGATTGGCCTTTGCCGTGTGCTTTTACCATAGCACACGGCAAAGGCCCAATAACTGCATTTTTTTTGTTTATTGTTACTTATACCCCCAAACAACTCAATGATAGACAGTTTATATATCAATAACCGTCACAGACAGTTTATATATCACAACGACCATCACAGGCAGTTTATATATCAGAACGACCATCACAAGTCCATAAAAATCCATACAAGTCCATACAAATCCATACAAGTCCATACAAATGCATACAAGTTCATAGAAAGCAAATAATAAGTCCATGCTCGTCGATACAACTCACTGAGACCCAGGTGGCCGCGGTGGCTCCTGCGAGAAGGGTGATCCGTTAGGTAGCGTCGGGAACGGCGACGGGAAGCTGTGAGGGTGCGGCGTCATGCCGGGACGCAACTGCGGCCAAGGCTGGAACGGCGTGCCGGGACGCGACTGCGACCACGGGTACTGCGTCCACGGTGGCGGGTGAGGGGACTGCTGAGGGGGTGACATGTCTACACCGGTCGGCCCATCATTCGAGGCCGTGGACTGGTGAGGGGACTGCATAAATGATACAAAATCCAAGTAATTCTGGTTTCATCCTAAGTCAACAAGTGTAAGGCATTTTGGTTTTTTCAATCATTCTAGGATCTAAGTCGGCTCTAAGTCACTATGAGGAATGAAAATTCAAAGTTGTGAAGAGACTCACAAGGGTAGCATCTCGAGCTGGTGGGGGCATCATAACTGGCGGCGGTGCTTGACCTACCACCGAACCAATGTTGTACTGGAACATGTGCTCGTACTGCATCCACTCACGGTCATCCAAGCTCAAGTTACCCCCACTGGACCAACCCGTGTACATCCACTCATGGTCATCCATCCTCTACTATACGAACTAGTAATATAAAAATAAAATGCATGAGCAATGTAAAAATCAATTGCATCTACACGAATTTTATACTGCCTAGCTAATAGGTGAAGATAGGTCCTAATCCCACCCGAGGATGCGTAGCTGGGGTTAGTTCCCATGCTCTACTCCGATCCGAGACCGAATTTTGGCAGCACCTCCCCGCTGTTCTCCAAATACACGTCCCAAGAGGGAGATTGTGTATCTAGAGAACAACGGGGAGATGTTGCCAAAATTCGGTCTCGGATTGAAGTAGAGCATGGAAACTGACCCCAGCTACGCATCCTCATGCTGTCCAAAAAATGTTGACAATTCGAAACAGATACAGTCATAGATATGCAAAAGATCTGCATATCTCCAACTGTATCCCTTCCGAACGGGAGACGCCTAGGTTACGTAAACCGCTAACATGCATGTAAGGGAAACGAGGATGTTTATGTCTCACCTTGCTCTACTGCAAAGTAGTCGAGAACGGTGGCAAGACGCGGGTGCCGAGGAGTGTGCCCCGCGGGGGCCCGGCCGGCCGCGGCGTACGGCCGCCCGGCCGGCGGCGGCGCGGGGACACGGCCGGCGGCGACGTGGGGGGGGGGGGAGGGAGGAGCGCGCGAGGAGACTGGTGTCCCTGTCCTAAAAAGTAAAAGGAAAGAAATGTCAAAAGTTGTAAATTTTAGCAGCATCTCCCCTGCACGGGGAGATTTCCAAACCTGCATCAAAACAACGGCACGACGGCCGACAACCATACACATAGCGGCACGATGACCGTCAACCACATATTGTAGCAATTATAACTACAAAAATCTCTAAGTCAATTCTAACTATCATTTCTAACAACCATTTCTAACTAACAATTTGTAACTAACAATCATTTGTAACTAAAATTTCTAACTAACAATTTTCAACTAACATTTGTAACTAACAATTTCTAACTAACAATTTCTAAAAAAACATTACCTATACGCGTCCAATCTTCTCCCTACGGCTCCGGCGGCCTGGGCAGCCGACGGCGACGTGGGCAGCCGCCGGCGCGCCCTCTCCTCCTCCCCCCTCCTCCTCCTACCCCGGCCAGCCACCTCCTCCCTTCTCCTCCTACCCCGGCGGCGCGTGGAGCCGGTCGTGGAGGCGTGGCGACGTGGGCGTGGTGGCGCGGCGGCGGGGCGCGGCGGTGGCGACGTGGCCGTGGACGCGCGGCGTGGGCGTGAGCGTGGGCGTGGAGGCGCGGCGGCAGGGCGCGGCAGGGCGCGGCGGCGGCGGCGTGGGCGTGGAGGCGTGGCGGTGGGGTGCGGCGGCGGGGGCGTGGTCGTGGAGGCGCGGCGGCGGCGGCAGCGGCGGCGGCGCGGGCGTCGGTGGCGGCGTGGCTCGTGCGGTGGCGGCGGCGTGTGTGGCTGAGTGTGTGCGTGCGTGTGTGTGTGATGGCTGCGTGTGTGGCTAAGGGCCCCCTGCCGTGTGCCGTGATCTAGCACACGGCAAAGGCTCCGTGTGCTAGATCACGGCACACGGTAAAGGGGTATTTTGAAAAACAGCCGTCCCCCCCCCCACCCCTTTGCCGTGTGGTTGGGTGTGCAGCACACGGCAAAGGCCAGCACACGGCAAAGGTTATCTTTTTTAATTTGTTCTATTTTTTAAAAATGTGTTCGTAATATAATTTTATGATTTGACTTTCTAAAAAACTGTGAAAATAGTTTCTCAAAGACAACCTTGAACCTAAACGATGAAACGATTAAAAAAACCTATTATTTCATGTAAATAGCTAGATATTGTTTAGTTGAAAAATAAAAAAATATCAAACTTGAGCAAAAAATTTTGCAAATTTGGTAAGACACGATAATCTAAGTTGCCTTTTGCATATACAAAAGATTTAAAGTGAAAACCTAATTCGACAACACTTACACCTCACAATATGAACAACACAACATCAACTCTCCGAAACTTCTCCGGAGATTGTTCGATTTGTAAACAGAGTACGTGACAACTTGTGCGAAACACATTCTACTTTTTACCACACCCTATACACATGAAATGATGATGTCGACAAATCTTATGATTTTCAGACATTGATTCTATTTTCTAGAATTAAAACACGATTGGGCCACACGTACCTAATCAGGTTTCATGAACAAGTCGCTCGTTATTTCATTCTAGTTTCCGGAAACGGTCTAATATAAGACTCAATAACATGAATATTATTTTTGAAACCATTATATTCAATTATTCGACACACTTGTAGTTCAAAAGTTAATTTTCGCCGATAAATCCATGGAAAGAAATAAATTCAATAAATATAGCAAAAATATCGAGAAATATACCAAATCTTAACATGAAATATAAAGTACCGTATGTTGACACCACAAAAATTTTGGAAGGAATATAACGAAAAAAATTACTTTGCCGTGCGCCACACGGCAGGCCACACGGCAAAGGGCAGCGGCCGTGACTTAACCGTCCCCTTTGCCATGTGCCTAACAGGTGGCACACGGCAAAGAGGGCCCCGTGCCGTGTGTTGCTCCTTTGCCATGTGCCAAAAGGTCAGGCACACGGCAAAGGGCCCTCTTTGCCGTGAGTTGCCCCTTTGTCGTGTGGCATTGGCCGGGGCACACGGCAAAGGGGGTGTAACACCCTCACAATTAGGAAGAATTAATTTAGGGTTACTTAGATAATCACTAGATTTATTAGGAGAATTATAGAATTAAATAAAAATAAATATAGGAAATAAACCATAAATAAATATGGGAAAATATAAGGGATGTTGTACAACTTGAGTGCGAAACAAAGTCCCTAAAACCCTAGAATCAAACTAGAAAAAGGTTGGGTTGAATTTGAATTCAAACTACCTTTAAAACCAACTCAAATAAAAAGGAAAACAGTTCAAACGTTAACCGGGCCGAAACCCTTCCTTCTGGCCCAACCAACCCTGGCAGCCCAACTACGAAGTCTGCCCCTGCTCCCTGAATTTCCCCTCCAAGCCGCTTCCTCCCCCTCCCTCGCCCAGCGCGGCCCGCTCCTCCCTTGGCCCACTCGCGGCCCAACTCCCGCGCCCGCGCCTCCCTCCCTCATTCGGCCCAGCAGGCCGCCAGCCGCGACCCCCACGGCCCATGCGGTCTGCCTCGCCTCGGCCTCCTACGCGCGCGCGGCCCGCGCCCGTCGGGGCGACGTCATGCATGATGTCACCCGTCCCCCCCCCTACGTCACCCTCCTCCTTACCCTCCGAGCGCCGCCGGACGCATCGCCGCCGCCCGATCCACGCTCCGCGGCCGCGATTTCGTCTGGGGACGCGCCGGCGCCGCGTGTCCACACCCCCGCGCTCCACCGCGACGCGGGTGCGGCGCCGACCACCCCTTTGGACACCGCAGCGAGGCCGCCGTGACGCCATCACCGGCGCCATCGCCGGCGCCACGCGCCCTCACCTCCGCGGCCGCCCTTCTTCCCTTCCGGCGACGTGGCCGTGCCCCGCTCACCCATTCCGCCTATAAAAGGCACCCCAGGCCCTCCCTTCCTCACACCCCCAAGCAAAACCCAAGCTGAGCTTCTCCTTTTCCTCCCCGTGCACGACCACGCCGCTCCGCCCCCTCTCACCGCCCGTGCTAGCTACCGGCGAACTCGCCGTGTTCCCCTCGTCCTCCTGAGCCAAACCGCGCGGCCGGCTGCGAGCCGTAGCGCCACTCCGGCGTCTTTCCGGCGAACCCCGCGGCGGCGCGTATGGCGCCCGCGGCGGCGCCGCCCGGCCCCGGCGGGAGGAAGAAGCCGCCGTCCCCGGCAGTTACCCCGTCGTCACCCTCCTCTCTTCATAGGTCTGACAGGTGGGCCCAACGCCAACGCCGTCACCCGGCGCCGTTCTCCCTTCCCTGCTATCGCTGCCACGTGGGGCCAGCCGACGCCGTCAGCCACGCTGACGCCGTCTCTCGCTCTCTCCCACCGCCAGGTGGGTCCCACGGGATGACGGCCGTGATCCGTCGCGCGCTTCAGCGCGTGGACGCGGTGCACTGGACCGTTGGCCCAGTGGCGCGCGGTCCACCGCGCCCACGGTTCCGGCCCATGGAACCGTGCGCATGGCGGGCCCCACAAGCCCACGTCAGCCGGCCCACCCCTGCTCACCCCTGCTGCGCCAGCCCCTAGCTAATTGCTAGGTACACCCCGGTAAGTTTACACACAAGTGTATTTAGAGCCCTTCCACACTTCCAAAAATTCCCCAAAAATACCCAAAAATCCCAGAAATATTTCTAAGCCTATTAGTGTCATCCAATCCTTTTTAGCACATCATTAGAGCCTAAATCCAATTAGGCTAAGTTCTAGCCTATAAGAAGCCATCCCCGGTGTACCCAGAAAATTCTCCTTCCCAATATCTTAGCCCCATAAAATCCCAGGAATTTCCACAAATACTAGGGATTATTCTAAGCATTTTCATATGCTTATTACCCTGGTATCCACCCCTGACTCCAAAACCCAGTCGCACACTTCTAATGCCCCTCCAAAACCCCGTCTAAGCTCCACGGACGTCGTTTCGCCGTCCGATCAAAACCCAGAGTTTTGGTGAAACCCTAGCCATCATGCTGCCCAAAGTAGTGCAAGGACTTTCTAGAAATTCATATTCGGGATTTATTCATAGAAATCCTTATAATTCCCGAAATACCGATAATCATCATTCCAGCCATCTTCCAGGGAATTATTTAATAATTCTCTTCAAAGTCCTCATCCTTTAATTCATTAATTATTTTATATAATTAAGGGGTTATTAATCCAATCTCTGGCCGTTATTCCTTGACCCTTAACAAATCCTTCAATCCCCGCCTTCCTTCCCATTCTTCCTTTCCCTTTTTACGATTTGATTGATGTACTGTTATCCAGATTGTTATTTTATCTGTTTTAATCGATAGCATGACCGGGCCCCGACGAGACGCCCAGGCTCCAGAAGGCCCGAAGCCCAGCCCGGTCGACATATGATACACGCCCGCGTAAGGAACGACTAAGGATCGACAATGAAGGCAAGTCTCACCAATAATATCACTTTAATCACTAAAGTTTACCGTTCTCACAGCATAAGCTATGAGGAGGCATCACGTGGGTGAATGCCTGGCTCCGCTGTAGTTATAGGACGCTGATTGGGAGTGGAAGGAAGATCCCAAGGAAGGGGATTCTGTCCTAAGAGCCACTCTGATCCCAGCTAAGGACCGGTTCACGGGAGAGTCTTTCTAGTGCCCAGTACAACCTCGCATGCCAAAAAGACATAGCCTTCAGGAATGCCTATTTATGTGAGGCCTTGATTCACACCCCACCAGCTGAACCTAGTAATCCATCCCAAGGAGCCGTATGATTGGCGCAGAGTGCTGACCGGCGAACTGGGACCGCCAGGTGCCGGGTCGAGCACGCGCCAAGTCGGGAAACGGGTATACTGGAGACAGCCCCAGACAGAGGGCTGGGACTGGGCGGCACGGGTTGACTAGGAAACAGGGTCAGAGACCCTGAGGACCGAGGCCCGATGAGCTCATCAAAAACCCGGGTCGATATCCGCGAGGCGGATGATTAGTAGCCCCTGTTTAGCCCCCAGTATGCACGTAGCTGGACCTAGGGAATGCTGACCAGCGATGGTCACCGGTGGGTACGAGTCTCGTAGGTCGACGCCCGCCTTCCGCGGAGGTGGGAACAGACCGAATGCGGGGTAGATAAGTACGACCTCTGCAGAGTGTAGAATCTATCTGGATAGCTGCGACTCCGGCAAGAGTCCACTTAGTCAAAGCCCCCGATGATTAGCTTTACTATTTCTGTACGGGGAACCTGAGACGGCGAAGGTACCGTTGGTCAGGTTCGAGATGGTATACCGGGACTGGCAGGGAGGAAATGCCCCTCCAGGCCCAACCTTTACAATTTAATTAATTTAATATATTATATTATTGAATTTGTGGGATTTGCTGAGTATTCTTTTCAGAATACTCACTCTTGCTTTCATTGTCACACAGGTTTAAGTCTCCAGGGCGATGAGGTGCTACAACCCATTCTGGTGGGGGAATGAAGTGCCTACCCGCTCTCCGCTAGCTAAAACAAACGGTGTTAAATCTATTTAAAATTATACGTTATTTACTTCTTCTGATACTAATCTGTGATAAGATCTGTATCAGCGGCCGATCCAGGACCTGATACAGTTAATCAAGGGACGTCCCGGTAAGGGGTCCCCACAGGGGGAGACGTTGTGTGCTGCCCCTTTGCTTTGTGCCACGTGCCTGGCACATGGCAAAGAGGGCTCTTTGTAGGGCCCGTGCACACGGCAACGGCCGGTTTTCCCGTAGTGACATATGCTTGTCAATCTTGAGATGAAAAAAAGAAGAGGCAAGAGAATACGATCGAGCTTCAGTCTTTAAAGCACTTACATTGGATTTGCTGAAACCAACCCCATAGGCACTTTACACACACAAAATAAGACGATTAAAGCCCACAAAGTACTGCACGCTGTTTATTACTTTTTCTACCGATTCCCTTCACTTCCAGCTAGCCGTCCACGACCTGGAGCTCGAGCGTGGCGTACCCCATCTCAAAGAACTGAGCCAGAGCGTTCTCTTGTGTCTTGATGCTGGACAGGGCCGCGATCGCGCCAGCACGCGCAGCCTCAAGGAGGTCGATGTGGCCCATGCGTGAGTGACGGAGCAAGTAATCCGCAGGGAGAGGACCAAGGGGCGTGCGCGGAGGAAGTCGCATCACCGCTCTGATGTCATGATACGGCACCCTCACCGTGACGATGGTCACCGGTTTGCCGCGCTCGTAGCCCTCCTTTGTCACCGTTTCCACCACCTCCTTCTCGGCCAAGGCGGACGCCTTCACCAGCCCCGCCGGCGTGCCCTCCGCCGCCTCGATCATGTCGTCGTCCCCACCGGCCGCGATGATCCTCCTCAAGGCCCCCGCCTTGACGACGCAGATCTTGCAGGCCGCAACCACCTGCAGGTCGTCATAGTTTTCGCTGATGACCTTGCATACCTTGCAGCAGGGGCGCAAAGCCGGATCCTCTTTCGCAGGCTTGCTGCACTCGCTCAACCACTCGTATGCCGTCCTGTGCATCAACTCCCTCGACGCCGCCTTCTCCTTCAACATTTCCACCTTCGTCTCCATGGCCCTTCTCTCCTTATTACCTCTCTGAAACCCTGGACTCTTAAGTTACGAGGCACCGGGCGTTTGGATATATATATATGGCGGTATGGCGCCGTACAGTTGGGTCCCTTCCTCACAGCCCCGCGGACTTTGCCTCCGACTTGGACTCGGACTGCGAACCCGACTCCGACTCGATCACCCGTGTAGGTGGATCATGTCAGGTGGGGCACACGCAAAGGACTCGCAAGTTTCCGAGACGTGAACGACTCGATCTGTGGGATCCGGATCACGATCAAGATTCCGATCGACAAAAATTAAAGCGAGGGTTCCTGCGATTCCTGTCACGGAGCACATTGGCATCGGACGGATCCATGGCAGCGGCGGGCACCTCCAAGGAGGAGAAGGTTGCAGCTCCTACTGCGGTGGAGTCCATTGGAGGCATCTCTCACGGAGAGAAACACTGTGCTAATAACAAGGCCACGGATGCCAATGCCACCGGCCGCATCGATGGCAACGAGCCTGCGGTTGAAGCGCCGGCAGTGGCCGGAGGCAATGTCGTCGACGAGGCTCCATCACCATCAGAGACAACGAGGCTGACGCCGCTGCCGAAGGAGGAGGTCGACTGCGTCCTGTCGTGGAAGAGGGAGCACCTCACCAGCGGCCACGCCACCGCCGAGGCCGTCGAGGCGTTCGAGGCCACGAACGACAGCTTTGCCAAGTACCAGGCGTGGATGCGCGCTGAGTACGAGGCCAATGGGGGTGTTGTCTTGGTCGATGACCAGTTCCTCAAGAAGAGGGCCGAGCACAGGCAGTCGTTGAAGGAATTCTGGAATCAAATGGATGACGAGGAGGAGGACGAGATTGATTTCTCTGGATGGAACATCAGCGACCTTCGCTCTGATTTCTACAATGATGGGAGCGAGGAGGAAGAAGAGATTGTTCAGGAACTCAAGATAGACAAACATAGATTGTGATGAACTTAACGTTATCTGTGTCCATGCATGCCGTCTGTATACTTATCTACTCGTTAATTTCATGATATAGCGGTGTGTAGCTAATACGATAAGCACTACCGGAAACCGCTCCTTTGCCGTGTGCCGCAATCTTTGCCGTGAGCATTACCACGGGCTCACGGCAAAGCCGTCCCTTTGCCGTGAGCCAGAAAGCAAGCTCACGGCAAAGCCGGAGCACACGGCATCGTGCGTCTTTGCCGTGTGCCCTGTGGCCAGGCACACGGCAAAGAAATACCCCACGGCTAAGGGGCCCCTTTGCCGTGAGCCCTGTGGACGGGCACACGGCAAAGAAATACACCACGGCTAAGGGGCCCCTTTGCCGTGGGCCCAGTGTCTGTGCCCACGGCAAAGGACAACACACGGCAAAGTTGTAACCTTTGCCGTGAGCCTCATCACTCGGCCCACGGCAAAGGTGACGGCGTGTGACGGCCGTCACCCTTTGCCGTGAGCTAGCCGTTTGGCTCACGGCAAAGGTCTGGCACACGGCCACGTAAGCCCTTTGCCGTGAGCCGTAGTCTGTGGCCCACGGCAAAGGTAGGGCCCACGGCAAAGTTAAATTTTTTTTTTAATCTTTTGTCACCCAAAAATTTTGTGGTGTCAATGTAACTTGCTTGGTATTCCATGTTAAGATTTGATGCATTTCACAAATTATTTGCTATTTTAGTTATTTTATTTCTTTTCCTCGATTTATCGTTGAAAATAACTTTTGAGCTGCAAGAGTGTCAAATAATGGAATATAATTGATTCAAAGGGACCATACACGTTACTCAGTCCATTCTGAGACCTTATCCATGAACTGTAATGAAAATTCTAGCGTGTGGTTCAAGAAACATGATTATGCACGTTGGGCCAAATCGTTTTTAAATTCTAGAAAAAAAAATCCAAGTCCGAAAATCATCAGATTTCTCCTACCATCATGATTTCATGTGTATATGATGTGGTAAAAATTTCAACACGTTTCGCACAAGTTGTCACGTACGCTGCTTACAAATCGAAGAATCTCTGGAGAAGTTTCTGAGAGTTGAGAATGAGTAGTTCATATTGAGAGCGTAACTGAAGTCGAATTAGGTTTTGACTTCAAAAGTTTTTCCATAGATAAAAGGCAACATAGACGTAGCGAGGACAAATTTTCGTAAATTTTCATACACATTTCATAATTTTATAATTTTTTTTGAATTGAATAATATGAACTCATATGTACATATATACATGAGGTAACGTACTTCTTATCATATATTCATCAACCATGTTGTTAATTGAGTAAAGCAAGCTATGTTCAAAACGTGACAAAGTTACGCAGAGATGAAATAATTGATCAAACTGAATTCAAACAATTTACACGATCTAAATCGAATTTGAATTTCAAACGCATGAAATACTAATTTTTTTGGTGTGAAAACCTTTAACATGAGTTGTTTAGGGCCTTAGGCAAGGTAACAAATATTACCAAAGTTTGAACTGCGCAAAAAAATTTAAAAAATTTTGAACTTTGCCGTGTGTCAGACGAGGAGGCACACGGCAAAGGTCCTTTGCCGTGAGCAAACCCTAGAAGCTCACGGCAAAGGGCCTTTGCCGTGAGCCCAGATCTGGCTCACGGCAAAGGACACTTCTTTGCCGTGTGGCCCTGATCTGGCTCACGGCAAAGGGCTTTGCCGTGAGCCAGATCTGGGCACACGGCAAAGAAGTGGCCTTTGCCGTGTGCCCCAGATCTGGGCACACGGCAAAGGGCTTATACACTTAGCGGTTTGAAGCCACCCCGCGCCACGCACACACACAACTCCCACACGCCGCCGCCGTCCCCGCGCCACCCCGCCGCCAGCTCTCCCGTGCGCCGCCGTCGCCGCGCGCCGCTGCCACCGCCGACGCCGCGCGCCGCCGGCCACGCCACGCCGCCGCTACGCCCTGCCGCCTCCCCTCCCCGCGCGCGCGCGCCGCCAAGCCCCGCCGCCTCCCCTCCCCGCGCGCGCGCGCCGCCAGCCCCGCCGCCGTCCTCCCTGCCCGCCGCGTGCGCCGGCCACCGCCGACGCCGACGCTCCCCGCCGCGCGCGCCGGCCGCTGCCCGCCCTCCCCGCGCGCGCCCCTTGCCTCACCGGCCGGCCGCGGGTAGGGCAGCCGCGCGCCGCCGGCCCCTCCCTCACCGGCCGGCCGCGCCGGCCCCTCCCTCGGCCGGCGGCCCCGCCGGCCCCTCCCTCGCCGGCCACCTCCATCTCCGGCCGTCCGTGAGTTTTTTTTGTTTTTCTATTTTTCTTTAGTTATTTAATTTAGTTAGTTTAGTTAGTTTAGACAAAATAGTTTTGTTAGTTTGGACAAAATAGTTTAGTCACTAATTTATTTTAAACTAGTATGAGATTAGTACTTTAGTTTATTTTAGCGTACTTTAGACAATTACATTTTGTTTAGTTTGAAGTGAACTGAGATGAATTAGTGTACTTAAATTAGATTAATTTGTATGTGATTGGACATATGTTTTTTTACTTGTTTAGTTAAGTTGAATTAAAAGATATATGCGTTTGTGGTTGCCGGTCATCGTGCCGTTGTCTATGTGGTTGTCGGCAATTGTGCCGTTGCTTTTGTTGCAGGTTTTGAAACCTCCCCGTGCAGGGGAGGTGCTGCCGAAATTTTTAAATTTTGACAGTTTTTTTCTTTTTTTGTTCAGGTTGTTGCAGGTTCTAGGCGTGACACCGTCCCCGAGTCGGCACCGTCCCCGACTCGCACCCGTTCTCGGCGCGTCACCGTCCCCGACTCGCCCCCGTTCCCGGCGCGACACCGTCCCCGAGTCGGCACCGTCCCCGACTCGCACCCGTTCTCGGCGCGTCACCGTCCCCGACTCGCCCCCGTTCCCGGCGCGACACCGTCCCCGAGTCGGCACCGTCCCCGACTCGCACCCGTTCTCGGCGCGTCACCGTCCCCGACTCGCCCCCGTTCTCAGGTGAGACATAAATATCTTTCTGTCCTTGACATGCATGTTAGTGGTTAACGTAACCTAGGCGTCTCCCGTTCGAAAGAGATACGGTCGGAAATATGCAGAACTTTGCATATCTATGACCGTATCTGTTTCGAATTGTCCACGTTATTTGGACAGCCGGAGGATGCGCAACCGCGGGTAGTTTCCATGCTCTACTCCGATCCGAGACTGAATTTCGGTAGCATCTCCCCGTTGTTCTCCGGATACACACTCTCCCTCTAGGGACGTGTATTTGGAGAACAGCGTGGAGATGCTGCCGAAATTCGGTCTCGGATCGGCGTAGAGCATGGAAACTACCCTCGGCTGCGCATCCTCGGGTGGGATTAGGACCTATCTTCACCATTTAGCTAGGCAATATAATAATCGTGTAGATGCTATTTGTTTTATATTACTCATGCAATTGCTTATTATATCAATAATTCGTATAATAGAGGATGGGTGATCGTGAGTGGATGTACACTGGCTGGTCCCGTGGGGGTGAAATGACCTTGGATTGGATTCAGAGGACCGAGTCTTTTTTGGATTCAGCATTTGCAAACGTTAGAGGAGCGTCTATCACTTGGTGTCCGTGCAGCAAATGTGGGAACACACGTGCACACACAAAGGAGGACATTAGAAATCATCTCTGCAAGCATGGGTTTACTCGAGACCGTACCAAGTGGAAATACAATGTTGCAGACTCACGCACGAGAGACGAGGTCATGAGACAACGCATCGAGGAACTTGATGATGACGCCGGGATAGCAGACATGTTAGAAGACTTTCACGCAGCACAAGTCGATGAACAACGCTTGGAGGAGGAGCCAGAGCCAACCGCAAAGGCATATTATGATATGTTGGCTGCGGCACAACAACCCCTGCACGAGCATACCAATGTTTCTCAGCTCGATGCCATTGCACGCCTAATGGCCATAAAGTCGCAGTTTAGTCTGGGTAGAGATGCATTTGATGTCATGTTGACAGTTTTTGGCAGCCTGCTTCCGGGTGGTCACATTCTGCCGAAGAACATGTATGAGGCACAGAAACTCCTTCGGGCACTTAAGATGCCATATGAGCAGATACATGCTTGTCCGAATGGATGCATCTTATTTAGGAAACAGTATGCAAAAGCAAAGTACTGTCCAAAGTGTGAAGCCTCTAGGTTCTTGGAGATAGACTCAGGTGATGGTCAGACGAGGCAAACCACAATCGCCGTTAAAATCTTACGGTATCTCCCCTGCATACCGAGGATCCAACGACTTTACATGACCGAAGAATCCGCCAAACAAATGACATGGCATAAAATGGGCGTCGATACAATCCTGATAAGCTGGTACATCCATCGGATGCTGAATCGTGGACGCACTTTGATACGATTCATCATGCAAAAGCCTCAGAGGCTCGTAATGTTCGTGTGGCTCTGGCTACAGACGGGTTCAATCCTTATGGAATGTCCAGTGCGCCATACACATGTTGGCCCATGTTCGTTATCCCTCTCAATCTCCCTCCCGGCGTCCTGTTTCAACGACAGAACATATTCTTATCATTGATAATTCCTGAACATCCGGGAGATAACATGTGCGTGTACATGGAACCTCTGATTGATGAATTGGAGTCTGCTTGGCATGAAGGGGTATTGACATACGATCGTGCTACCAAAACAAACTTCAAAATGCATGTTTGGTACCAGTACTCGCTGCATGACATGCCGGCGTATGGATTGTTCTGCGGCTGGTGTGTTCACGGGAAGTATCCATGCCCAGTATGCAAGGCAGCTGTTCGGTTCTTTTGGTTGAAAGCTGGTGGTAAATATTCTTCTTTCGACCAACATCGTCAATTTCTCCCTCTAGATCATTCATTCAGACGAGACATTAAGAACTTTACGAAAGGTGTTGTAGTTGAAGACCCTCCACCGCAAATGATGACTGGTGCCGAGGTGCGTGCTCAGTTAGACGCTCTCATCCTTAAAGAAAATGGAGATGGTTTTGAAGGATATGGGACGGAACACATGTGGACTCAGAAATGCGGCTTGTGGAGGCTCCCATACATGCAGGATATTCTTCTTCCACATAACATTGATGCAATGCACACTGAAAAGAATATCGGCGAGGCACTTTGGGGTACAATAATGGAAATTCCTGATAAGACGAAGGACAATGTCAAGGCTAGAGTTGATCAAACGAATTTATGTGATAGGCCGAAGCTAACAATTCCAACTCCCGCTGAAGGCAGGCGATGGAAAAAGCCAAAGGCTGATTTCGTCCTTGATAGAGCCCAAAGGAAAGAAGTATTGGAATGGTTCAAAATCTTAAAGTTTCCTGATGGGTATGCTGCTAATCTGACGAGGGGGGTGAACTTAGAGACTATGCGAATCAACGGGCTCAAGAGTCATGACTACCATATATGGCTTGAGCGACTTCTTCCGGTGATGGTCCGAGGTTATGTACCTGATCATATATGGCTAGTGCTGGCAGAGTTGAGCAATTTCTTTCGTCAACTCTGTGCTAAGGAAGTTTCGCTGTCCGTGATTGTGGATATGGAAAAAATGGCTCCTGTGTTGCTCTGTAAGTTGGAGAAAATCTTTCCACCAGGCTTCTTCAATCCTATGCAGCATATGATTTTGCACCTCCCGTATCAGGCACGAATGGGGGGTCCCGTGCAAAACCGTTGGTGCTATTCTATTGAGAGATGTCAAAAAGTTCTTCGAACAAAATGTAAAAATAAATGCAAGATTGAAGCTTCAATTGCTGAGGCGTACATTCTGGAGGAGGTGTCAAATTTCACATCCAAATACTATTCTGACAATCTTCCTAGCGTGCATAATCCACCCCCTCGTTACAATGCCGACGAAGAGGAGTCGAACCTCAGCATTTTTCGTGGTCAACTCGGAAAGGCAAGTCATTCGAGGACCAAGACCTTGACTGTCGAAGAGTGGCGTGACATCATGCTATATGTCTTGAAAAACCTTGACGAAGTTGAGCCATACATACAGTAAGTTCTACACGAATTTGTTCTTGACTATTCACTCTTCTACATCCAACCCCTTTGTTTTTCGTTGGTACAGGGAATTTCTTGTGACATACTGGCATCGATCAAGGAGGCCTACCGATCAGGAATATGACAACCTTGTTAGACATGGTGCGGCAAATGGGCCAGATTTTATTTCTTGGTTCAAAAAGAAGGTAATGTACTATTTTGGTAATAATTAGTATGCACGATGACACAAATTAACCCGTCTATGTGTAACGAATGTCGTACCTGCTTGACTTTGCAGGGCCAAACAGATGCTTCTATGAGTGCCGAATTGAGACAAGTTGCCGATGGCTGTGCCATTAGGGTCAAGTCATTTGGCGCTTATGATGTCAATGGATATCGCTTTCACACCACAAGACACGATCAGAGTCGGCCCAATCGAAAAACCACAAATACCGGAGTGTGTACTCCAGGAGACGATGGGGTCGAATACTATGGAAGAATTGAAGACATATACGAACTCACATTTCCTGGTTCGAAATCTCTCAAACCTGTCATATTCAAATGCCATTGGTTTGATCCTGAAGAAGTGAGACGGACCCCTAAACTTGGGCTAGTTGAAATTAGACAATCATCCATGTATCCAGGGGATGATGTGTATATTGTTGCACAACAGGCGACCCAAGTTTATTATCTCTCGTACCCGTGCCAGACTGACGAACGTCTTATCGGTTGGGATGTTGTGTTCAAAGTATCTCCACATGGTAAACTACCTATCCCAAACAATGAAGATTACAACTTAGACCCAAATACATATGAAGGAGAGTTCTTCCAAGAAGATGGGCTAGAAGGGAGGTTTGAGGTAGAATTAACCGGAGACATGATTGTTGACGAGGACAATGAAATGCTTGTTGACGAGGACGCCGCAGATGACGTTGAGAATGCAAATGACTTAAAATTACTCGAGAAATTACGTATAGGAGATGACATTGAGGTGGAGGAGCCTCTTGTAGACCCCAACGCCGATTATCTGCAAATGGGTGATAGTGATGATGAGAATAATGATCCGGCTAATCCAGATTATGATGATTATTTCTAATATATGTAAGTAATTTATTTCATGTTTAATTGACTTGTTGCACTAATTAGTTAACTACTTTTATGCATTCAATTACTACTTGTTGTAATTAATATACTGATTTTTTACTCTTTTTAAAAGCAGGTGTTGATTAAAGATGGTGGGACGAGGACGCCGGTCGGTCAGCTCGCTTTACCAGAGGGTTGTCTCCACGCTGGCTCAAGGTGGAGGCAAGGGTCGAGGGAGAGGCAAGGGTGGAGCGAGTTCCTCATCTGGACCTGAGGGCTCTGGCATGACACGGGGAAAGAGGGGGAGGACGGCGAGGGAACCCACACCTGAGGAGGAGGTGGAGGAGGAGGAGGAGGAGGAGGAGGTGGAGGAGGACGAGGACGAGGAGGACGAGGACGAGCAGGTGCCTTCCGCGCACGAAGAGGAGGAGGGAGAGAACGGGGAGGAAGAGCAGGAGCAGGGAGAGGACAGGGAGGAAGAGCAGGAGCAGGGAGAGGAGGGGGAGGAGGGAGACGCAGGAGTACCGGAGCCGTACCTTCGAGGCCCCTCGCAGCTCCCGGATCGGCCGATACCTTTCTTGCAGCGGCCGAAAATTCGGCCACACGGGTCCAGGCAAGTAATTTTAAATGTTTGTACGTTTTGTTTTCCTGTCACATGTTAATAATCAATATTGAAACTAATAATTTATGTAAATCACTTATGCAGGTCGTGGGAGCAGGTCGAGCCAGGCAGTCACAACCGACTGCCCAATGGCATCCTCGGCCTTTTGTGCAAGCATCACTTTCCCGGCTTGGTGACGGTCGCCGGCAGAGAGGAGCCGGCGACTACGTGGGACCACTACGTCGCCGCTACAGTCGACCCCCATCCAGATCCGAATGGTGCGGTGTTCAACAACATGGCGCACCGGGTTGTTGAAGAATTGTGGGTAAGTTTTCCTCACACTACATGGGTCAATACAACACATTTTCATTTGACATTATTGACATCCCATCAATTTGCAGGATTTTTTCAGAGTCGACGATGAATTCAAGGACCGAGCAACGGTTGTGGCTAACACAGCCTGCCGCAAGCTGGTCACTGACATGCACTACGAGGCTCGCATTCAGGCAGTGGTGTATTACTACCGCAAATTCTTGAAAGTCAAACTGACCAAGACCGACGCCAGAAACATGAGGCTGACGAGGGCAGAATACATACAGGTAAATATATACTATCTCTTAAATTAGTTACGACCAGTTTACTCTACTTACGTGTACTTGATGATGTGCAGGCCGTTCCGCATTGGTGCGCCCCCCACAGGAGGTGCTGGGAGATGATAGTGGACAAGTGGTGCGCTGATGGTTGGGAGGCGACCCACAACGAAGCCAGGCGGAGGCGTTTGATGATGTCTGGTAAACCACACCACCAAGGCAACCGCGACCTCGCGGCGTACAGCCAGAGATGGGTATGTGTCTTAAACTAAGTACAATCAATTTTCAATATTGAATAATTCATGAAATCTGGCTTTATATTTTTTTGCAGTCTCAAACACATGGTGGTCAGCCTTGCCCCCCGCTCATGGCATACGCTTTGTCTCACAAGGACAAGGCGACTGCCCCTGACAACGTCTACAACCCGCTGGACGGGCCCGAGGCGTACTCAAATCCGAGCGTCCACAGCCGCCTCAGTGACTACTCAGAGATGGCAAGGGAGGTCCACGGGCCAGAGTTCGATCCGATCACCGAGCCAATTGATGGAGAAGTGCTCATGAGGTCGGGAGGAGGCAAGAAGCATGGCCGGTACAGCGTTGCCAACAGCCTAGTGGACACGGCTAGTACTCCGACTCTCTCCTCGCTTAAAGCCAGGGCCACGGACTCGACCCCACCCATACGGCCACGGCAGAGTACTACACAGATCCAGATGGATCAATTTAAGGTAAATTCTGTTTTACCTGTTGCTAATTGATTATCGCTAGTGCTTGCTTTGTATTATCACATTGTCATGAAAAATTGCAGGCCCAGATGGAGGACCGTATGAGAGCTCAAAGGGAGGAGTGGGCAGCGGAGAAGCAGGCAATTTATGCCGAGATTGAGCGCAAGGAGGCAGCTGAGCGGGCCGAGCGGGAGGCCGAGCGGGCCGAGCGGGAAGCCGAGCGGATGCGGTATGCTCAGATGTACCAGTACTTGAGCAGCCTTGGGACGGTGGTAGGTCATACACCACCGCCACCGATGTTAGTCGCTCCGCCAAATGTTAGAGAGCTTACTCCGGTGAGTCGCTTGAAAACCATGAAGTTTCATTCCGGCCTTATATTGACTTAGAACTTATGACTTAGGATATATCATCTAGTTGGATTCCACATAGTGACTTAGAAACCTAGAATGATCATAGCTTAGCGATTGTGTTGCATTTTGTATCGTTTGTGCAGAACCTGTCAGCGGCGTCGAACGATGGGCCCGTGGACATGTCGCCCCCTCAGGTGTCTCCTATCCCGCCTCCGTGGACGCAGTACGGCCCGTGGACGCAGCTCCCTCCTGGCGCACCGTACCAGCAGTGGCCGCAGATGAGACCCGGCATGCCACCGATGAGCTCGCCGTACCCGCCACCCCATCACGGCTCGCCCTTCTCGCAAGACCCGCCACACCCGCCGCCATCTGCGTGAGGTTTATGAAATTGCATTGTATGGACGTGCATGGACTCGTAGTTGCTTAAGATCGAGTTGCATGGACTTTTATGGACTTGTATGAGCTTGTATGCACTTCTATGCACTTATATGGACTTTTATTTGCATATGTGGATGATTGGACTATACAAACTGCCTGTGATGTGAATTGTGGTATACAAACTGCCTGTGATGTGTATTGTGATATATAAACTGCGTGTGATGTTTTGTATTGGGGGCATGATTGAAATAAAGGAAAAAAAAGGGGATCTGCCCCCGCCTTTGCCGTGAGCTAAGGTAAAAGCACACGGCAAAGACCGGGCCTTTGCCGTGAGCTTTTACCTTAGCACACGGCAAAGGCTGGGTCTTTGCCGTGCGCTTTTACCACAGCTCACGGCAAAGGGCCAGTTTGGGCCCACATGGCGGCTATCTTTGCCGTGAGCCGCCTGGTTTGGCCCACGGCAAAGAGCCCAGGTTGGGCCCACCTGGCGGCAATCTTTGCCGTGGACCGCCGGCTTTGGCCCACGGCAAAGAGCTCAGGTTGGGCCCACCTGGCGGAAATCTTTGCCGTGAGCCCGCCGTGACGGCACACGGCAAAGATTCGTAACGGCTACGGCCGTTAAGCCCACAACGGCCCACGGCAAAGGCTTTGGCACACGGCAAATCTTTGCCGTGTGCCCGAGTTGGGGCTCACGGCAAAGATGGCCTTTGCCGGCCAAACTTTGCCGTGTGCTCTTTGCCGTGAGCCGCACACGGCAAAGAGCTTTGCCGTGTGCAAATAGACCTTTGCCGTGTGCTTCTGGCACACGGCAAAGGCGGCGAATCCGGTAGTGAAGTCGATCATATGTTATCTATAATAACTAAATAACTAGCAAGTTGGCCCGCACAAATTTGCGCGGGTGGCTCGTATTTTTAGGTAACACTTGAGCGCTTTTTAAGTCAGAATATTTTTTAGGCAACACATGCATGCCGTCTGTATACTTATCAATTCGTTGATTTTATGACATGTCGAGCGGTGTGTAGTAGTTAATAATATAGATCCATCATATATGTTATCTAGAAATGCCACAGCTAAGCTAATTAGCGATGCGTTACTGATCCATCAAAGTTGCGTTTATTTGCTCTTCTTTTTATTGCCTGCAGTATGCAAAAGTGTCTGAACGTCACCAAGCTGACAGAGTCCAATTTACTACCCAAGCAAAGCAAAAACATCAAGTCAGGAGAACAGTGACTAAGAGGATAGTTGATCATAACTAATTTAGCAAATATACACTATAAGTATTGCTTTAGATATTTAATGCTTCTATATCATCAAACTCTAAGTTAGCATGATTATAACGATATTGTTTTCTTTCAATACCCTCTTTAGTTAGGTTTACACGTCAAACTCGCAAAAAAAAACTATTCTGAATAGTTCGAGTTTTAAATAATTTTTGCATTATTAAATATCAAAAACTTTTATGTTCACATGCCTGTGGCACGTGCCCTTCTACTAGTCATTGAAAAAAATCAAGAACAATCACAATCACAACAAGTTCACAAAATCACAGAAATAACGCAAGATCGCCACGCAGTCGCTGGCGGCGAATCCTGCGCGGCCGCTTATACGCTCGCCGGCCGCGCCTCTGCCGGGATGGCCTCCCGCACGCGCCCGTGTGAGCAGCCCCCGCGCCGGGAGCCCCCTCCTCCCCCTCCCCCCCCCCCCCCCCCCCCCCCCCCCCCCCCGCCCCGGCCGGCGGCCCCCACGCCGGGACGACCGCGCGCCCCAGCTCGCCGGCGGCCCTCGCGCCAGGAGGGCCGCGTGCCCCTGCTCCACCGGCCTGCTTAGAGGAAGAGAGGAGGAATGACCTTTGGAGAGAAGGAAAAAGAGATAAGGAGAGGAGGGAGAAGGCAGAGGCGATAATAAAAAGGAGGGAGCTGCGGGACTTGGATTTTTTCAGCGGTCATGTCTGGTCAGTACCGGCTCAATGCTCTGCCCGATACTAACCTGTTGCGTTATGTACCGGGTGGAGCCTTCACCCGGTACTAAATCGTCTGCGTAAAATTAGTACCGGTTGGGGAGACCAGCTGTTTCTAACTTGGCTTCTGACAGTTGCGGTGTGGGGTCAGAAGTGCACGTTACTAACTTGGTTTTATGGCTACTATTGCTTGAAGCTGGTACTAAAGACCCCTTTAGTACCGGCTCCGGCTGACCGGCACTAAAGTGCGGGAATGGTTGCTCAGTTCTCCCATAGTGATGGCAGACATCTCCGACAGAGATAAACACTCTGCTAACAACAAGGCCACGGATGCTGACGCTGCCGGCCGCATCGACGCCGCCGGATGCGGTGGAGTCCACTGCAGGCATCTCCGACGGAGAGAAACACTCTGCTGACAACAAGTCCACGGATGCTGATACCGAGGCCGCCGGACTCATGGATGGCGTCGAGCCCGACGAAGCACCGGCGGCGGCTGGAGGCAATGTCGTCGACGAGGCTCCATCACCATCAGCGACGAAGAGGCTGACACCGCTGCCGAAGGATGAGGTCGAGTGCGTCCTTTCGTGGAAGAGGGAGCACCGAGCACCTCACCAGCGGCCACGCCACCGCCAAGGTCGTCGAGGCGTTCGAGGCCACGAACGACAGCTTTGCCGAGTACCAGGCATGGATGCGCGCCGAGTACGAGGCCAATGTGGGTGTTGTCTTGGTGGATGATGAGTTCCTCAGGAAGAGGGCCGAGCACCGGCTGTCGTTGAAGGAGTTCTGGAATCAGATGGACGAAGAGGAGGATGACGAGATTGATTTCTCTGGATGGAACATCTGCTAGCTTCGTTCTGACTTCTTCGAGGACGAGAGCGAGGACGAGGAAGAAGAGATTGTTCAGGAACTAAAGATAGACAAACAAAGATTTTGTGATGAACTTATTGTCTGCAACACTGCATGCATGCCGTCTGTATACTTATCTATTCGTCAATTTTAATGTCTAGGTGTGTAGCTAATGCTATAGGTCCAACATATGTTATCTAGAAATGCCATAGCTAAGCTAATTAGCATGAGCATGCGCATGCACTTGTTTTCTGTGTGTGCAGTATGCCAGTATACAACGTGTCACAATTATCAATGCTTATCTTTATTCAGTATTACTTTGTCATTGAGATCTTTCTACGTTTGCAAAAGTGTTATCTAAATTTTGCCCCGTGATCTGGCACACGGCAAAGATTCTTTGTCATCTAAATTTTGCCGTGTGCGCTTTTCCGTATGTTACACACGGCAAAGTCTTTACCATGTGTAAAAGAGCCTTTGCCGTGTGCACCTGGCACACGGCAAAGGGGGATTCCGGTAGTGTTTATTTTGCACAAACAGATTTAACTTATAAATATTTGTGACTCAATTTCAGTTGTTTCGCTAAAACTACCAACACATCGCTTTGCTTCTAAAAACAATATATATTGAATACTACGAGGGTGATTGGGCACATTGGACTTTTTAATTGGTTCACCGTCAAAGCTGGAAAATCGCCCATCAGTTCCGGTCATAGGAGGCGGTGGCTGGCCGACACTAATGTGCCCCACTTTAGTACCGATCACCCGAGGTGCACTTTAGTATCGACTGGTGTCGCCAACCGGTACTAAACTGCCCCGTAACTACTGTTCTTACGAGCCGATACTAAACACATGTTTTATAGTACCGGTTCCGACCGACCTCTAGTGGTTGACAGGTGGACGTACAAGGATCGGATGGCCAAGATCACAAAAAGGGGGTCTTGCCATGGTAATGTGCTGGTCGCACCAGACGCGATAATAACTTTTTTCTCTTTTTAGTTGTGGAAGATTATACCTGTTGCTCCAATAGGTGCGGCAAAAGTAGACTAAATTGTTTTGAGGGTCATGTGCAAATCCGATCGGGCCGTGGCCCGTCGGTAGAAGTTGGGCCAGTACTTAATACCCACAGTAGTGTTAGCATGTGTCCAGTTGTCTCTACTGATGTCAGACTTTAAACTAACAGTGATTTCTTTACTTCTTGCAAAACCGAATCTCTGAAATCAAATATCGATTGATATTATTGCAGATGTTGAATCGATTTATATTCCACGTGAAAATATTCTGCGTCTTGATTTGTTTAAGAGAAAAACAAGTCTTTGCTCGGTCAAATAAACTTTTTGGCAGCGTCTAATTTATTTTACGTTATCTGTGCTTCTAAAGAAGATTAAAAGATACATCGTATCTCTTGGGATAATACTGTTCTCACTTGGCAATAATATTATTGTCAACTTGTCAATTTCAGCACAACTTCGACTATAATTATATAATGCACCATGCAATGCACGACCGAATACATTCACCAACCAACAAAATTCTCGCGGCCACAGCTTGATTTAATTATGAGTCACATGTTTTAATTTAATAACTAATCAAAGCATGTGTTGACCTGGCTACGCAAAATTTTGCTCTATATCAGAAGAACATTCTATATATATTATGTGGAATAATGTTTTTCTTTGGAACAAAGTACAGACAATTTTCCCATGGCGAATATATTGTTCAAAAAACAATCACATCCAAACAATCTTTGTATCAAAGGTAACTATCAAGATATGCCTCTCTTTTTTTATTCAAAGCTAGCTTGGACTCCACAACTCATTTATGTCCCAAAATTGACATGGACACATAACACTATACTTTTATAACATAGTACTTCCTCCGTTGCAAATTATAGGCCGTTTTGGCTTTTCTAGGTTCATAGATTTTGCTACGAATCTAGACATATCGTTCATCTAGGTGCATAACAAATATTATGAACCTAATAAAGCCAAAACGACCTATAATTTGGAATGGAGATAGTATGCGATATGTCCAGTCCATTGCTCACATGATTTGAAACTAATAGTTTGTGATATCGCGGTCGCATTGACATTTTTGTATAGTTATGCCCGATTCTTCCTTTCATAGCAGCCAGAGCGAGTTGTTTCATAGTACAAAATTTTAGCTTTACGAAATGGTTGTTCTGTAGCACTGCTCCCTTTGCTGGACCAATAATGGAGATCGGCATATAGTACAACTTTGCATGCATTGCCTCGTTGTCGTGCCAGTCTGGCGCACTACCGGAATGTGCTTAGTGAGATCTCTTGTGATCTTCTCAATGCACATGCATCTGATATTCTATGCAACAACACTGTGTACTGGGCACCACTGCATTTGCATCTACTCCCTCCGTTCCAAAATAGATGACGTTATGGGATGCGTGTCGGTCAAACTTTCTCAACTTTGACTAGATTTGTAGAAAAAACGTGCAACATTTTCATCTCCAAATAAATTTGTTAAAAAACTAGACTTAAAGATCTTTCCAATGATACTAATTACTTAGCATAAATATTTATATATTTTAATATATAATTGCCGGTATTTTGAAAATGTTGACTTCTCGGGAAGCGAGAATGACATCTATTTTGGAACGGAGGGAGTACATGTCTATGTAGTTCTGTGCAGATTTTAGTGTCATTGGTTGATATGGGGTTCTGTCATATACAGGACTATTTCTCACCAGAGAATAGAATGTGAACCGTAGAAGAGATTGTGTTTTTCTATTGTTCTACTTTGTTTGTTACTACCTCCGTTCCAAATTATAGCTCGTTTGACCACTCGTTTTATTCAAAAAATTATGCAAAATATTATTTTATTTTTGGTTGTGGCTTTGTTTTATTAATAAAAGATGTTGGAGAATGACTTGAATTTGACTATGCTTGCACAAATTTTTTGAACAAGAGGAGCGGTCAAACATGCAATCGAAAAAAATCAAACAAACTATAATTTGGAAAGGAGGGAGTACTAGATATGTTTACAAACTTAAACATGCCCTTCCTTCTCTGCCCGGCTCTGGTGCTAGTAAGGTCTGAGGATCTTTGTTTCTGAATAATTTTCTATTTCCATATATCCCGTTCTTATAATTACATATTCGTATTACAATTACTAGTGGTACTATTAAAATACAAATTAACTGGCCTGCAGATCCTCGACCCTGATGATGCCGACGCCGGCATGGCCAACGGTGACGTGCAGACCGTCGGCCCCGGCGTGGAGATGGAGTCACTAATGAGCGGTGTCGTCATGGATGGCGACGGCGGCCCCGTGGAAGACCACAAGTTCGCACGCATGATGCTGCTGGACGGCTGCTTCCTGCTGCAGTTCATGGTGTCCATGTGCCCCGACGACCCGGACACGCCAGCATGGAAGGACCCGCTCATGTCTAGGGTGGAGGTGCACACCTGCGTCGACGCCATCGCCAGGGACGTGATGCTGCTCGAGAACCAGATCCCCTGGCCGGTGCTGGAGGCCCTCATGGCGCTGAGGCCGGGCGGTGTGCCCGTCGGCAGGTTCCTCTCTCTCTTGGCCTCCGCCTTCGACTCCGGAAACGACGACCAAGCAACAGGTTGCCACCTGCTGCACGGAGTCGTTGCCGACCCGCCGCCGCCGCATCTCCTCGGCCTCTTCTACCGCCGTCAGGTCGGTCCGGCGCGTACCCAAAGCCTCCGCGTCCCCAGGCTGTCATCAGGAGCAACAAGTTCGGGGACATGGCGATGGCGAAGCGGCGGCGGCGCGGCGTCTCCGGCGAGCTCTCGCTGGCGCTGAACGACGTGACCGCGTGCTGGCTCGTGAACATGGCGGCGTACGAGGCATGCCTGGGCGCGGCGCTCCCGGACAACTTCGCCGTGAGCTCCTACATCTCCGTCGTGGCGCTGCTGGTGAACAGGGAGCAGGACGTGCAGGAGCTGCGATGCGAGCCAGGGGCATCGTCAGCAGCACGCTCAGCGACATGGACACGCTCCACTTCTTCAAGTGGGCCGTGCCCTACCTGCGCGTGGGCCACCGCTACTA
Source organism: Urochloa ruziziensis (assembly GCA_015476505.1). NCBI lineage: Eukaryota > Viridiplantae > Streptophyta > Magnoliopsida > Poales > Poaceae > Urochloa > Urochloa ruziziensis. The sequence goes on from CM027120.1 coordinate 57,449,105, forward strand.
CGAGGTGTTCCAGGGCCTGCACGAGTACAGGAAGGAGAGGCCGGTGTGGATCGCCGTGCACAGCTTCTTCTACAAAAACTCCAAGACCATAGTGGCGGTGCTCTCCATCCTAGGGGTGCTTGCGGGCCTCTTCAAGACTATCCTGTCTCTCAAGCAGCCCCAGCAGTGAGAGATGATCAAGCGATGCATGCATACATGATCGTCGGTCTCCGTCGTTGCCCCACTTGTTGCATGTGTTAGTTTCAGGTGTTATATCTGTATTCATGTATCATTCTCATCGTTTGACGGCATGTCTGGAGATAGAGAGTTTGACGAGGTCAATCGGTGATCGGTCACCTCAGCTCGTACGACATGACCTGCTGTAATTAACAGCGTGTCCATGTTTGGCCGGTAATAATGTTGGTGATGGAAAGTGTTCTCTCTATAGTAGTGGATTGTGCTCTTTCCATTTTTTTTTGCGAAACACACAGTACAAATGCAGACGCTAACAAACACGCATGCACACTCGCCCCTACAAACAGATGCACGCAACCCTACCCCTATGAGCACCACCGAAAGACTGAGCCGGCAAATTCTCGAGATTGACAAAGTTGCCACTGCACTAGCGCTTCGCTATCGACAGGCACGTCGCCTACCACTAAAAGAATAGCGTCGGTTAAATTCTGGAATAAATCTAGAAAATTGTGAGCATCAGTACCAAGTCGAGGACTTAACCCTGGTGGGCAGGTTCCACTACAAGGACCCTTATCACCTGAGCTACGCTTAGTTCGCCTCTTTCCAAATATTTCACATGATGTAGATATCACACCAATTAGATGCGCGGCGTTGCTCCTTGAGGATTACATGCTGTGCAGCTTCGCGCCACTAGGCTATGGTTTTGAATATGTGCGGCGTTGCTCCTTGAGGATTACATGTTGTGCAGCTCCGCGCCACTAGGCTACGGTTTTGAAAGCACTAAGCTACAAAGGTGTGGCTGAGGACAAATTTATACAAAGAAAGAACTTGGTGCCAGTCCTGCTCGACAATGGGGCAATGCATGCAAATGTGTATGCCGATCTCCACTGGTCCAGCAAAGGGGCAATAATGCATACGATGGTCATTTTTAGCAATGACAATGCAGGGGCGGATTCTGGAGCCGCTTCTGCAAATGCCCGTTAACCCACCCGAAACTTTTCCTATAGTAGTGGAAACCGTTTTGTATTGATAAATTTAGCATTATGAAACAACTTGCACACATTGCTATGAATAGGGTGAATTGGGCACAACTATATAAAGAAATTGTCAGTGCAACCAATGGTCACAGCTGTTAGCTTCAAGACATGTCAGCGACAGGCATACTGAACGCAGACGAATTAAGGCCCGATCGTGTAAACAAATTAATTCCATGAGGTAAAACCCGCATGTAATGTTCCTAAAAACGCATGTGATAATCCAATATCACATACTATTTACAGAAATATAGTGTGTTATAATGCCTTGTCAATTTTAGGCCACAAATAGTTATGTATGCAAGCTTTGTAAAGAAAAAGGAGCCATGCTCTGATTCTCATCTTTAACACACATTGATGGTTTGAATGTGATTTTATTTTGGAAAATATATTTGCCCGGGAAATTTTTGTCTCTAGCAAAGCAATAACATTATTGTTCCACAAAATACCACTACATTAGAGAGCTCATGGCTTTGATTGCCTTACAAAGTTCTTAGTGCAAACTATATGCCCTTCTGTAGCTATAGAGCTAAAATTTACTAAGACTGGTGGTCAATGCATGCTTTGATTAGCCTATTTATTATTTGTATTTCTTACATTTCCAGCCTATTTGTTGTTTGTATTGATATTTTGTATACGTATTTGATCTAACACGTATATCATACAACAGTACTATTTGTGTAGGCATCGTATAATTGCACGAAAAGAAATATATATTAGAAGTTAGTGTGCAGTAATTAACTTTATATTACACCTTAATATCACAATTTGAAATCTATTTTATACACAGTTCTGGCTGTGAGTGATTGAGTGTTTAAGTAGATAGTTTTGTTGATTATTCGGTGCATATATTAATGCACTATCCTTTGCCTTATAATTCGCATCCAATGTCTCACCATATATTGTCATCGAAGGCACTTCTGGTGAAGTCAAGGTTACACATGCTTGAAAACCACCATTTACTCGATATGAATGTGGCGGTATGAATGAGTAGCCCAACTGTGGTAGGATGTGATGCAGCACTTCTCTCCACTACTACACAAATCACTTTCACAAACGGGCTATCACAGCCGGTTTTACGTAAACCGTCTGTAATGCCTACAACACAACCGGTTTAGGAGCAAATAGGGGTAACAAATGACAAAACCGGCTGTGATGCTCACTTTCACAGCCGGTTGTTGGTTAAAACCGGCTGTGAAAGTATCACAGACGGATTTTAATACCAACCGATTGTGAAAGTGGGCTCGGACCCGAAAATTTTATACAATGCGATTAAGAGGACGAATGACGTCCGGCGGCCCCGCCCTCTCTCTCTCTCCTTTTCCTTCTCCCGTCTGCCTCCTCTCCTCTCCTCGTCAACGCTTCTCTCCCCGGCGCCTCCTCTCGATCTCTCTGCCTCCGCCGACGGCCGCCCCCTCTCCCCTCCGCCTCCTCTCTCCCTCCGCCGGTGGGCGGCCTCTATCCCCTCTGCCTCCTCTCTCCTCGGCGGTCGGTCGTGCCTTTGCATCCCCCTCTCCTCCAAGATCTCGCTGCTCCTCCCCTTCTCCATCCATTCGCCCTTCACTCGCGACGACCGTGAGGAGCAACGGCGGCTGGCGGCGCGGGCGTGGAGCAGCGGCGGCCGGCGGCGCGGGCGCGGAGCAGCAGCGGCCGGATCTGGCAATGGAGCAACAGCGGCGGCATCCATCCTGTAAGTGCAAACTTGAAATCTTCTCTTTTTGCCTTGTTTTAGGTATACAAAATTTGGCAGTTGTAGTTATTATTGGCATAGGCTCTCAGCACCAATAATGGATATAGCAGCTATCTTGACACTTGCATAGTTTTGTTTTATCGACTATAGATGGGTTATGAACTGGATGCACTTAATCATGGCCTGAATTGAATGTAGAGAGAAATAATATGCAATATTCATTGATATTTGATACTGTCAAGTTTATTATCAGCTTGGATTTGTGATATGCTGTATGGACATAGAAGTGCAGATCCCTCATAGCTTGGTTCATTGCTGCCTATGTGATTTTTCATCATTAAATTCCTTGTTAGTGGCACTCCTTAGCTCTGAAAGTATAGAATCTATGTGCATAAAAATTGAAATGATGTGGTTCAGATTTCATAGCCTTGCAGCAAAACTAAAACACACTTCATGTCTTTATCAATTCAGGTGTCAATTATATGAGCTGGAATTCCTCCTTGATCATAAGTTGTGGTTCTGTACAAGGTGAGCTAGCAGCTAACCAAATCTTTGTCAGTTCGTTATCTCATTCATATTTAAAATGCTTGGGATGTGCAATTTTTAGAGAAGAAAGTTAGTTAATCATTCAGGTGTCATTTTTTTTCTGAAGTTTGCACATATTTGCATCGGGACTATGGGAGCATTTCCATCAGGATGCATGGTTGTAACTGATAAATTGAAGTTATTGTCCTGACATTGCTTAGTCATGTGCATGCTTGTTAATTGGTAATGACAGGAAGTTCTTCCTGCCGAGCAGGTACAAGCACCGCTAAGAGCAGCCTGGGAGCCACGACGGCAGGTTTCAGGGCGCCAGAGCACTGGCTGAGGGTGGCATCTCTGCCTCTGGTGCCTCTGGTGAGCATGCTGATCTGAAATAATGATTTCCTCATGCAGTTCCTAGTGAATCAGTCCTGTAGCTGTTCAGGATTGGGAGGAAATCATTTAGTATGATACTAGTTGTAGCTCTGATATGTCTTAGTGTAGAAACTGGAAAGAATCATGTGAGTTGGTTCATTCTTGTGTATGCATGATCATTTCTAGGACTTGCTTAGATTGGAGTATTGAATGATGTGCTAGAGATATCCTCTGTTCAACAGAGTTGTATACTTATTTTTTTATATGTAAGTGTAAATAGATAATGTATGGAACTGAATGTAATAGGATCTCTTTCAGATGCTAATGTTTGTATCATTGTATATGTTATGTGCTGTCAAAATAATGCTACATTATTTTTTTTAATATCAAAATTCTCATCACAACCGGTTTTAATCTAAAAACGGTTGTGATGCCTCACATTACAGCCGGTTTTTAATTAAAAACCGGTTGTGATGCCCCCTTATCACAGCCGGTTTTAATTAAAAACCGGCTGTGATACTCCTCCATCACAGCCGGTTTTTTAAAACCGGCTGTGATGGGGAGAACTATCACAGCCGCTTTATCACAGCCGCCTCTCAAAACCGGCTGTGATAAGGGTTCTGAACCGGCTGTAAAGGCTGGTTGTGTAGTAGTGCTCAGACGATTCTCTGTGTGTAGGAATCCATTATACAAGTCATCCTATACGTTAAACATATAAAATTAAGAGTTAAATTTGACATTTTAGTAACAAATTAAGGAAAATAACATATGCATAAGAGTTAACTTACGTATTCCGATTCATAAGCAGGGGAAATCCTTTTAGGCATCTGTGTCACATCTGTCTCATTCATCTCTAGTGCTTTGAGCTTGAAGAAACTGTAGTCCGGAAAGTAATACCCTATATGACTTTCCACTTGTACCAGGGCTTTTCTCACAGCATCACGTGCGGCAACAAATTCTTGACGGTAGGGTCCAGAATGCACGTGGAAAATAAAATTTTCACTAGGATGTGGGTCGCGCAAAGCACTGGCTTGGATTGAAAGAGAAACAATATATCTCCCACGATTTATACCACTTCTCTCTCTTACCACCATAGGACAAGAGCCACTTATGTGAGTTCAGTTTTGAACCATTCAATTGCATTAATCCCCTGATTTAAAAATTAGTTAAGAATCAATACGATAACATAATAATCATATAATTTAATCACAAATAAATTACATACCAGTCTTACCAAATCCCTGCGGAATTCAGGCACAATCGGAATGAACCCTTCAAATACCGGTCCGGGAGGGTTTGGTGGTGGTGCAGTGAGACCTCCCGAAAACATAGCCGGGTGCGACGGATACAGTCCACCACGACTTGATCTTGCACGCTGTCTCGGCATTATATATTTCCTATTTAACGGAAGAAAACATTTAGCTATAGTTCTATATATGATATATAGCAAATTAAATACCTGAGCTTTGCATTCGTATCGAAACAAAACTACGTACAACAATACAAATGAAAAAAAACGCAGGAGAGAAGATGTATATACCTGAGCTTTGCCTGTCGACCAGGCGATGGTGGTGCTCGCGAGCAGGCAGCAGAGAGCGAGCGAGAGAGCTAGCAGAGCAAACGAGCGAGATAGCGAGCCAGAGAGCTAGCAGAGCGAGAGACCGAGCGAGCAAGCGAGCGAGAGAGTGAGCTCGGGCGTGAGCAAGCGAGCACACAAGCAATAAGTGCTGGGCACTTTTGCCACGGGCTGTGTGCCACATCGCAGCCGGTTTTTAATAAAAATCGGCTGTGAAAACTCTCTTCACAGCCGGTTTTTATTAAAAACCGGCTGTGAAATAAAAACCGGCTGTGAAAATGTTGTTCACAAACGGTTTTTAATAAAAACCGGCTGTGATGAATATTACAAATATTTTAAAATATTATGCACACAAAGCAAGGGAAATTAGTGCAATTACCTCTAAATACTTAAACAATAGTAGTGCAATTATCTCTAAATATATAAATAAAATAGAAGTAGTGCAATTAACTCTTAATACCAAAATAAGGTAAAAGTAGTGTAATTAACTCTAAATATTACATAACTATGCATTATTCAACTAACGATGACGGCCTCGTCATGATCACGTCGGACGTAAGTCGGCTCATCATCTTTCTCTTCAAACACAGGTAGGTCGACATCAGGCCCGAGAGGAGGCATGTCGTTGAAGTCGTTCCCTTCTTCCTCGGTTGTGTCTTCAACACTGACGATCTTCCTTTTCTTTGAAGAACAACATGTTTTCCATCATTAGCGAGGTCCTTTGCATAGAAGACTTGCACTACATCTTTCACCCAAATGAATGGTTCGTCTCTGTAGCCTGTCTTCTTAAGATCGACGACAGTCATACCATACTTGTCCTCGAAGACTGCCACTTGATTCACCCACTTGCACCGGAAAAGAGGTATCTTTAAGTTGGGCCTGTAATCTAGCTCCCAGATCTCTTCAATGGTCCAGTAGTATGTCTGCAACTGTTGATTGTTGTCATAAACATCAATACGAACACCACTGTTCTGGTTGACACATTTTTCACCTTGCTTTGTTGTGTAGAATGAGTACGCATTTATGTCATATCCTTGAAACTTTGTCAACATACTTGATGGTCCCATAACCAACAAATCTAGATCACGAGAACCGGTTTTACCAACAGTCAATTTCAATCTTAACCAGTCGCCAAAGCATTCTCTATGTTTTTTCATTATCCACTGTTGTTGTTTGGCTCTGTCCTGGTTCTGTAGCTCTCGCATATGCATCTCAATATATGGTGAAACTACAGATGCTTGCTGTAGAACAGTGTAATGTGCTTGCGTGAAAGCATCAAGGTCATCGATCCTGCTCGAATGACGGCCGATCGTCCCCCTCCCAACCAGCCTTCCCTCGTGGCGTGATACAAGCACACCGACTTGTGGCAGATCCAAATAGTATGTGTAGAACTCAATTGCCTCCTCTGTCTCCTATCCATTTGCCATGCTAGCCTCCGGTCTGAATCTGTTTCTAACATACTTCCTAAGCACACTGTTTAACCTCTCGAAAGGAAACATGTTATGCAGGAACATTGGACCAATTGATTTTATCTGAGTAACAAGGTGAATAAGCAGATGCTCTGACATGTCAAAAAATGTCGGTGGAAAATGCATCTTGAGCCTGTTTATAGTATGGATCAAGTCTTCTTGAAGCTTGTCTAGCGTTGTTGGATCTATGACTTTGTGTGATATAGCATTGAAGAAAGAGCACAACTTTATGAGAGGATCCCTAACCTTCGGTGGCAGCACACTCCTTAATGCAACAGGGAGAAGTTGTGTCATGATAACGTGGCAGTCGTGGGCCTTCATGCAACTCATGTTGAATTTTGACTCCTGTATGTTGACCAGCCTCCTGATGTTGACCGAGTATCCGGTGGGCACTTTCAACTCATGAAAGAATTTATAGATCTTCTTTTTCTCGTCTTTAGTCACTGTCCATGTAGCAACTGGAAGCTTCTTTTTCCCATCAGGCTGTATGATAGGATGTAGTTCAGGCCTGACACACCATTCTTGTAGGTCTTGACGGACTTCCTGTGAGTCCTTTCCTTTTTTTCATGGACATTAATGTTCCGAGGGTGCTCTCAGTCACATTTTTAGTTAGATGCATGCCATTGAATGCGTGGCGAATAGTCAGGAATTCCCAATATTCAAGTCTAAAGAATATAGACTTCTTTTTCCATAAAGCGCCTGCTGGTGCGGGTACACTTCCTTTTCCCTTTCCAAATACCACATCAAGTTTGCTGACTATTTTAAAGATCTTGTGTCCATCGCGATAACTCAGAGCCGAGCGCTCTTCGGTTGTCCCATCAAATGATTTCTTGTTCCGCCGATATGGGTGATCTCTGCGAAGGAACCTACGATGGCCCATGTAGACCATCTTCTTGGTATTATTTAACCATCTAGCATTGGTCTCGTCGACGCAAACCACACAACCATTATAGCCCTTTGTAGCCTGGCCAGATACAGTACCAAGGCCGGGGAGGTTCGTGATTGTTACGAATAACAATGCTTTCAACTTGAAGTGTTCTCTCTTGTACTCATCCCAACATTGACACCATGATCCCACAAAGTCAAGAGATCATCCACCAGTGGCTCCAGGTACACATCGATTTCATTTAATGGATGCTTTGGCCCTTCGATCAGCAAAGGCATCATAATATACGTCCGCTTCATACAAAGCCAAGGCGGAAGGTTGTATATGCAAAGAGTGACAGGCCAGGTGCTATGTTTGCTGCTAACCATGTTGAAAGGATTCATACCATCAGTACTCAATCCGACCTTAGTTCCTTATTTCACTAGCAAATTTCTTATTGAAATTGATAATTGATAGCCCTCCACTGTGAACCGTCAGCCGGATGTCTAAGCTTTCCATCATTCAGACGCTCTTCTTCATGCCAGCGCATAAGCTTTGCTATCTTTGGGTTTGCAATAAACGCTTCAATCGAGGAATCACGGGAAAGTACGAGACGACTTTTGCGGGTGTCTTTTATTTCGATCACATGTCATATGTATAGCTGATACAGACTTGTACCTTGAAGCTTCACACACTGGGCATGCATCTAATTCTTTATATCCGTGGATCATGGTGGCTTATCCGGGTTACTGGGGACTTCTTGGATTGGGGATTCCTTTGTCAACTCACCTGGTTATTTTATTCCCGAATCATGATCCGTTCTCGTGTTATGATCATTCCTTATATCCTTTGCTTTCTTGGATCTTTCACCATGGACTTCTTGGTAGGGAGGATGGCGAGAGCTGGAGGTTCTTTACAGAGTGGAAGAACGGGGTGGTCAGCTCAGGGGTATGAGCTTGATTGGTCATTTCTTTATATGACCTGGGGTGAGGAAGTGGTTATCATCAAGGGAAATGGCGGGGGAATTTTGTTAAGACGATTGTGGGTGTGGATTTGTGAGTGGTTAGAATGGAATTGAGGAGCATTTTCTTACGGAAGTTGCATGCCTCAATGATCAGCGAAACCTGGTGTTTATATCTAATGGCGGAGAATAGATGAATGAATGGATATGATTATCAAGTTAGGAAAGGGGTGATATTTCTAGGATAACCATGAGCTTCTCATGGATGGAGGAGGATTGAGAGGCAGGCTTAGAGAAGCTTGCATGTCTCAATGATCTGTAAAGGAACGGAATGATTTCTTAAAAGGAATGGTTTTGTATTCGTGTGGTGGCCAGTGGTCAGGGTGCTTTGATAGAGTGCTGGATTAGTTGTGAGTGAAGGAAGGCGAATTTTCCTTGGATTGTCTTGGAGTGGGTTATACGGTGATAGGTGATACCGGGGAAAGTGAGTATATCCCCTCAAAATTCAGGGGTTTACGGAAGATCGGGAATCTAGATGGATTTACCCGGGGGAATGGTGGGTTTATTTGGGGAAAAGATGTTGGGATTTTTCTCAAGTGACGTGGGTGACGAACCTTCGCTTATTCATGCGTCGGCTTTGGCTGCGGGTTAGCATGCTTGATGGATTGGAGTTTCAATTACCTCAGTAGAATTGAACTGAGGTGAATTTTCAATGGAATTGATGGTGATTTTGCTCGGGAATGGTGGTGATGAGAAGAAGCTAGTTCTACAAAGAAACTCGTATGTTTCCAGATGCAGAACTTCGGCTATTTCTTCGGCTTCTTTGAAACTGGGGTTTAGGAATAGGAGTTTCGAAAAGATTGCGGGTGAGGGGAGGGGGTTACAGGGATTGATAGGGGGGCTTAGAGGTTTATGGATATGGCCAATTCTAATTTAAGGAAATTGTTGGCTAATCCGGAACATATTCATGGTAGATGGAGTTGATCTTGGCAGGGAAAAGGGTGGCTTTCTTAACTAATGGTTTACGGGATAGGATTTCTAAGGAAATCCTTATATCTTCCGTATTGGTTTCTTCAACTTTTACAGGTTTCAGTTCCAAGGTTTACTCAGGGATTCAAACCTTATCACCTTCATAGTATAAACTTGCCTTATACTATTCCTGTGATTACTCCGTATTTCCCCGAGAGTTGTGATTTATAACCTTCCTCGATCGAGTTCTGTGATTTTCCAGATATAATGTCTTGGCGACTTCGGAACCTACCCCACTTAAGAGGATTAGATCCCGTATTCCGTATTCGACATATGGAGCTATTTCTCCAAAGATTTCCTTATTTCTGAACTTCTGCTTGCACTGATAACGTTAGAGGGACAAAAGCTATAGATAATCCTTAGGTTTAAAGGAAAGAGTGGATCTATCCACACATTTTTACAATCAACTACCAATCAAATCCATATCTATTATATGGAAAGGGGGAAACTATTACCCGGGGCTTAATCAAACATTACACAATCAAAAGTGCGTTACTATGAAGTCATAGGCTTATTTTTCAATAGAACATTCTACAACTAGATCTCTAGTTACTCTGGCAGCATTTGCTTTTCGGCAAATCTTCATCTCATAACCTCCGTATTGCGGATCATCTTCCGAACTTCATTCTCATGATCCATACCTGTCAGAGTAACATTTGGAGTTAAGCAAGAAATAAAGGGGGTTCAGGGGCACGGACAAAGGATTTTTCGAAAAATTTTGAAAAATAGGAATAGAACACAGGGTTTATGGCTTCCTAATGCCTATGGGCTGTCTTATATGGTATTAAGAATTATTTACGGCTCTGATACCACCCTGTGGGGACCCCTTATCCAAAGGTTCCTAAGTACCTGTATCAGGTCCGGGATCGACCGCTGATACAGATCTTTTCACAGATTAGTATCAGAAGAAGTAAATAACATATATTTTAAACAGATTTAACACCGTATTTGACTAGCAAAGAGCGGTTAGGCACTTCATTCCTCCGTCGGAATGGGCTGCAGCACCCTCTCGCCCTGATGGCCTAAACCTGTAAGACAATGAAAGCAAGGGTGAGTATTCTGAAAAGAATACCCAGCAAATCCCACAAATTCAATAATATATATGAATTAAATTAATGTTAAAGGTTGGTCCTGGAGGGGCACTTCCTCCCTGCCAGTCCCAATATACAAACCCCGAACCTGACCAACGGTACCTTCGCCGTTTCAGGTTCCCCGTACAGAGATAGTAAATCTAATCATCAGGGGCTTTGACTAAGTAGACTCTTGCCGGAGTCGCGGCTATCCAGATAGATTCTACACTCTGCAGAGGTCGTACTTATCTACCCCGCATTCGGTTTGTTCCCACCTTCGCGAAAGGCGGGCGTCGACCTACGAGATTCGTACCCACCGGTGACCATCGCTGGTCAGCATTCCCTAGGTCCAACCACGTGTATACTGGGGGCTAAACAGGGGCTACTAATCATCCGCCTCGCGGATATCGACCCGGGTTTTTGATGAGCTCATCGGGCCTCTGGCCCCCAGGGTCTCTGACCCTGTATCCTAGTCAACCCGTGCCGCCCAGTCCCAGCCCTCTGTCTGGGGCTGTCTCCAGTATACCCGTTTCCCGACTTGGCGCATGCTCGACCCGACACCGGGCGGTCCCAGTTCGCCGGTCAGCACTCTGCGCCAATCATACGACTTCCTTGGGATGGATTACTAGGTTCAGCTGGTGGGGTGTGAATCAAGGCCTCACATAAATAGGCATTCCCGAAGGCTATGCCTTTTTGGCATGCGAGGTTGTACTGGGCACTAGAAAGACTCTCCCGTGAACCGGTCCTTAGCTGGGATCAGAGCGGCTCGGAATCCCCTTCCTTGGGATTTCCTTCCACTCCCAATCAGCATCCTAAGCCTACAGCGATGCTGGGCATACCCTCCGGTCATGCCCCCCTGTAGCTTATGCTGCACATAAGGTAAACTTTAGTGATTAAAGTGATATTATTGGTGAGACTTGCCTTCATTGTCGATCCTTAGTCATTCCTTACGCAGGCGTGCATCGTATGTTGACCAGGCTGGGCTTCGGGCCTTCTGGAGCCTTGGCGTCTCGTCGGGCCCGGTCATGCTATCGATAAAACACATAAAATAACAATCAGGATAACAATACATCAATCAAATCGTAAAGGAAAGGAATAGAAACAAGGCGGGGATGGAAGGATTCGCTAAGGGTTAAGGAGTAATGGCTAAAGATTGGATTAATAACCCATTAATTATATAAAATAACCAATGGATTCAAAGATGGGAATTTGGAAGAGAATTATTAAATAATTCCCTGGAAGATGGCTGGAATGATGATTATTGGTATTTCGGGAATTATAAGGATTCTATGAATAAATCCCGAATGACCGATATGGATTTCTAGGGAATCCTTATTTGTTTCTCGGGCAGCAAGATGGCTAGGGTCTTATTGAGACCTAGGGGCTTATGGACGGTCGGTTGGACGACGGGGATTTAGACGGGGTTAGAGCTTACATGGTGGTGTAACGACGGGGTTTTGGGTGGATTAGAGGCATGGCTAAGCTTAGGATATAAATATTAGGGAACTAAGCATATGGAAATGCTTAAATAATATCTAGTATTTACCGGAATTAATTGGGGATTTATGGGGCTAAGACATGGGAAAGGGAATTTTCAGGGTACACTAAGGGAGGCTTTCTATGGGATGAGGGCTACTCTTTTGGGATTTGGGGTCTTAGAATATCCTAAAATGGTTTAGATGGCTCTAATAGGGTTAGGAATGTTCCTAATATTTTTGGAGAATTTTGGGGAATTTTTGGAAGTGTGGAAGGGCTCTAGATATGCTTGCGTGTACACTTACCGGGGTACGCGTAGCAATTCCGGGCTGCTGACGCGAGCGAGTGGGGTCCAGCCTGAGCACTGTTCCGTGGGCCGGAACCGTGGGCCAGTGGACCGCGCGCCACTGGGCCAACGGCCCAGTGGACCGCGTCCACCCCACGGCCGTGGCTGCCGCGCCAAGGACCGGCCATGGGCCGGGGCGGCCGCCGGGTCTGCGGTTCACGTAGACCAGGCGCAGGGAGTCGCGGGCGGACGACGTAACGGGGAAGGTGACGGCGTCGGGGCTCGGGCCCGCTTGTCGGGTTTAAGGCAGGGAGAGGGGGTGACGGCGGGGTGACGGCGGTGACGGGAGGGGGCGGCGGCGTACCCCTTCGGGGTGCGGCGGCGGCGCTGCCGTAGGCGCCACTAGCGCCGCCGCGGCGGCTCGCCGGTGTGAGCCCCGCCGGCGCTAGAGCTCGCCGGCGGCGTAGCGGCTTGCACCAGGAGAGAGAGGAGAGCACGGCGAGCACGATGGTGTTCAGTGGAAAGACAGAGAGGTGGCGGAGCGGCGTGGCCGTGCGCGGGGAGAAGGGGGGAGAAGTTCGGGCTTGGTTTGAGCCCCTGCCGGGAGAAGTGAGGGCGTACTCCTCCTTTATAGCCGGGGAAAGGACCTGGCGGCTTGCCACGTCGCTTGGAGGGGAGGAGGGCGGCCGCGGAGGTGAGGGCGCGTGGCGCCGGCGATGGCGCCGGTGATGGCGTCACGGCGGCCTTGCTGCGGTGTCCAAAGGGGATGGTCGGCGCTGCACCCCGCGTCGCGGTGGAGCGCGGGGGTGCGGGCACGCGGCACGCGCGCCCTCCTGGGGTCGATCCCGGCCGACGGCCGCGGATCGAGCGGCGGCGGCGGATTGCGGCGGCGCTCGGAGGGGAAGGAGGAGGGATGACGTGGAGGGGACAGGTGACGTCATGCGTGACGTCGCCCCGATGGCGTTGGGCCGCGCGCGCGGGTGGCTGCGGGCCGTGCGGCCGGAAGGTGAGCTGGGCTGCGGAAACAGCCGGGCCGCGGGGAGGAGAGGGGCCGCGGGCGCGGCGAAGGCGCGTGGGCCGCACGCTTGCGGGCCGAGCGGAAGGCGAGCCAGGCCGCAAGCCTGCTGGGCTGGCGGGAGGGAAAAGGGAGGGAGTATGGGCGAGAGCGGGAGTTGGAGGGGGAAAGGTGAACTTTGCGGTTGGGCTAAAGGAATGGCTGGGCCGAAATGGGGGTTTTGGCCTGTCTGCACTTTAAACAATTTTCTATTTGTTTAAAAGGGTTTTTGAAAAGGATTTGATTTCAAATTCAAACCAACCCTTTCTAGTTTTATTCTAGGGTTTGGAGGTTTATTTTAGGTCCTAGAAAATACTTAAGTTATGAGCATCCCTTTATTTCCCTTGATTATTTATAGGTTGTTTTCTATGTTTGTTCCTTTTTAAATCTATAGTTTTCCTAATAATCTAGTATTTATCTAATGAACCCTCCATGCCCTTCTAGCCTTCCTGCTCTATGGACGGGCAGTGCTGGATCTCGCTGCAACCATCAGCAATGTCCTTCCTGCTCCTCGGGGATACCTCATGGATCTAAACTAGCGGATCTGCAGGGTCAGGTGAGCATGCAATGGCCATAGGGGAGGTTGTCGCCTCTGCTGGTGCCGCGGTGGGGGGCTTGGATGGCAGGAGGAGCTGTGGCTGGTGAGGTCATGGAAATGGGGAACGGCGGCGGACGGTGTGGTTGTGGGCGGCGGCTTGGTGAACAGAGGCACGCAGGCAGCGGGTTAGGGTTCTAACTGAGGCTGATGAGATTATTATTGGGCCGGCGATGCCTTTTGGGCCTCCCACTCACGCCGCAGCTTTAGTTTTCGGCCCATAGTCAGTTATAGCGACGGATAGTCAGCCCATGTATAACAGATATAGCGACGATACTCGTTTGCATATACCAAATTGAATACCGACTGATAATTCGTTGACGAAACCGGTTTCACCGACTAATAGTTTGATGCTAAGTTGTAACGACTAACATTTCAACGCTAATATTCATTTTCTACCGACTAACAACAGTGGCTAATTTAGGGTCGTGGTATAGTGTGCGCGTACTGCGACGGGCTCACCCCGAGTTCGGCTCACGGGGGTCCGACAAACAGTGATAGCCGCTGCCATCCATTTCCATCTAGACGGCGCCACAGCATGCGGACACGAACGCACCACCGTCTGGGATATCACAGGCCCTCTAGTGCACCGCGCATGAATGATCGCTCCATCCAATGGAGTTGCACTCCATTTTTTCCTGCTGCCGCCCATGCTCAACCTCTGCACTTCCTTAACAGGTCTACACATGTCTTCAACGGTTCAACCTCTATCGTATATATTTGTTTGGATGGACAATAGGAACGCGCTGAATATATATATATATTAGCGCGTACATCAAATAGAAGTAAAGAGGGAGTTGATGAGAGGATAAATTTTGTGTGGCAAGATAGGTGAGACTGGCACCGGAGACTTTGAGTTTGACAAGTTGGGAAAGGAGAGACGCCGATGGCAAAGGCGCAATGGACAATATCAGATGAAAGGAATCAATAACAAGAAAAACTCCCTCTTTACTTGAATACATGGAAACTAAGGCTCATGCATGGTTTGGAACAAAAATGTTTCTTACATGCATGATAACTTAAGCTATTTTAAGACTATTGTAGAAATGACAGCGCCGGCGCCGCCTCTGCGCAGGCGGCTCGGGCGACTCCGGCAACCCTAGCCGTCGCGCCCCATCTGACGCCCTTCCCCGCCGCGTCGCCGCCCGAGCGTACCGCCGAAAGCCCGTGCGACCTGCCTGGAAGGCGGCGGCAGGGCCTCTTCCTCTTGCCCCGGGCGGACACGGTCGGGCGCGACCGCCGAACCTCCCCGAGGTGGCTCATCGCCAGAGACGAGAGGTGCTACGGAGGATCCAGCCAACCTCCACCTGGATCTGGTGGTTGCGCATACTAGAGCCAACGACAGAGCGGGAGTTCGTCATCAGCTTCTGGAGATGGCGTGGATGGTGGATATGCGCGTCTTCGCCCCCCCCCCCCCCCCCCCCCCCCACAGGCAGTCGACGATGCACCAAGGGTGGCAGCGCATGGGCAAGGCGCCGGAACGATCCGCGCGCCGGCGGCCGTCCCCCTGCATTTGGCCTCTACGACCTGCTATAGTGGGTGGCTGGGAGTGAAGAGGGCGTCCTCTGTTCCTGACTCCATTATAGCAGGATCATGCGCCTGGCTGATCCGTAGCTCGTCGTCCGAGAATGCGGCTCTGCGTGGCTTGGCGGTTCCGTGGTGGTGCTGTCGAGGGTGTTCAAGAGCGTGCCAAATGCATCATGGTGGCATGTTTGGTGGTGATTGACCACTGCAGTGCGGCGCCGCACATGACGGCAAGGGTTCTCCCAAGGTGTGCGGTGTGTGGGGACAGGCCACACGGGCAGTGGAGGTGGTGGAGACACTGCTGGGTGAGCGGTGATGCGGCGGCGGCGCTGTCCCGGATTGATTGCCTAGACTTAGATCTACGTGTGTCTTGTGGCCATGCAGTTTGGGGTGAAGAAACTCTGGGTGAAAGCCCTCGTCGGCTCTCTAGCCAGCGGAGATGACGGCGGCGCCCTCGGGCATCGTTATCCTGCTGAGAGCATCATTTTTGAACTTCACCCAGCTGTGTGGAGTCTCTCTCTAGGTGAAAACCCTGTCAATTCTTGGACAAGTGACGGCGGCGCCATGGGCATCGTACCCTCCTTGGTTCTTTAGTTTTGGGCGGCCACAAACAGGGGTGGCACCACCGTCGCTTGGCATACAAGCCGGGTGTTGCTATGCCCACGTGAATGTGTTCCAAATCTACACTGGCAGCCAGGGGTTTTCGCATGGGTGTCGGCTATGGCTTCTTGCAGCGGACTACAATGGCTGACGTTGCTTGGCAACTATCAATGCGGTGTGGGATTGGGTCATAGGACGGCGCTTGCAGCACCGACATCGTGAGATGACTTGACTTGCAGCGGATTGTGCAGGTTGCTTCATCTTGGTTGGGTTATCTGCTATATATCATCGAGAGATGGCTCAAGCGACTTCCCGGGTTTATTAACTTCGTAGTGGAGACTTGAGCAAGGGTGATGCAAGGGCATGAGGTCGTCAAGCGTCGACGGCTCGGTGGTCTGATAGTAACTCGGGAAGGCAGGGCATCCTCGCCTGCCATCTTGACTGCAATACCGGACCCTTGATGCGGAGACAGAGGCGGGCGTGGTGAGGCCCCCACGTGAGGTGTTACCACAGGCAACAAGAGCAAAGGAGATGTCCAACGGCCAGTGTGGCGAGTCCCCCGTGCGTTGTGTGCTAGCGGAGGCGGCCGCGAGGCAGCTTGAGAGAGATCCAGATTCAGTGTTTTTCACCGTGTCAAGTGGTGGATGATTTGCAGCGGTACTTCGGCGATGGGTCCTACACGGCGGTGGCTTTTCGGTGTGGTGCGGTCTGCTTTTATTGGTTCTCTATCGACACATGGTCACGTCTGCGGTTTTCGACGAATACATGGAAGTGAATGTGGGTGATTTTCGCGTCGGAAGGGGTGTTGGTTCTAAGGTTTGAGTCGATGTCTCAATCCGACCGGACGGAGGTGCGGCTCGAGCCGATGTCCCAATCCGATCCGCCGGTTGATCTTTTAGTGTTTTTAGCCTTCTCTTTTTGCCTGATTATGGGCTACATGGGCTATAACCTTGTTTTTTTCTAGTCTATTAATGAAACGCACACGTCGTGTGCCGTTCGTTTCAAAAAAAAAAGACTACCGTAGAAATCCCCATCCGTGTTGGTGTCCAACACACATTCGTGCCAGTAGACCGGGCTGGAGGCATGGATCAGCAACTTCATCTGTGCCAGTAGATAGCTAGTTCTCTCGATGCTAGAGTCTTAACACACGTCAACACATATACTCAACGTAACACTATCGTTTCTACTTTCTACTTTAGCGCCGGTAGGGATTTGCTCACATCGCTGCCTTTGTTTTTCCGGTAGGAATATTAGTTAATCCTTACCGGTGCAAATCTACGGGCCGGCATTGTTACTATTTGTTGGTCTGAAAAAATACAAAATTTAGATTCTTTAGTACTTTTAAATTTTATGAATACCGTGTTGCCTTTTTGCCTCAGTTCAGAATTCAGAGTTCACATATATGAAATTGTAAATTTCAAAGAAGATATGCAATCCAATGCTAAAATGTAGCTAGCTAGTATGTACACATATGTTTGAAGGGTCTGTGAATCTTGTTTTGTGTGAGTGAGTTTGTGGTGTTTGAGTCTCTGTATGGCTCATTTCTTCTTCTATTAATATAATGATACGCAGCTCTCCTGCGTGTTGGAGAAAAAAAAAGTATGTACACATATAACATTATATTCTACTTTGTTATTGCTAAAAAAATAAAATGTGGACCTGTCTTATTATTGGCACAGCCTCCCAAACATTAAAACCTAATGATGCTAGACTTTCCGGCATGCTATCAGTAGTCTGAACACGATGTACGTGACCGGTGTTATATCTACCCTCCCTCTCCATTTCTCGGCTGACATGGCGATGCCGTTCTTCTTTCTCCTGTCGCCGCCTTCACCCCTGCGGACCACCGCCCGTGGCCTACGGCGACCTCGCCGTCGTGCCGCGTCGCCCACCTTCCACCACCGCCCAGGGCCGGCGGCCTCTGACGAGCTCACCTCTTCCCAACCCTACCGTTAGCACCCGACACCGGCTATCCTCTCCCACCCAGTTGGCGGCGCCATCGTTGCCCGGCCTCGCCGCTACCAACCCACAATCACAACATGTCAGCTCGCACCACCGGCCATCCTCTCTAAGCCCGGCGGTGGTGATGCCCCAACCACCAAGAAACCCATAAGGCCGCCGCCCGCCGGCCTCCGCCGCAGCCCGCTTCGCCCACCTCCCGCCCCTGCCGCCAAGCTCTCCTCTGCCACGTCATCTCCCATGCCACGCTTATGTCATCAACCTGAAACCCTAACACGAATCTTCAAGCAGCAGCGGGCGGTGGATAATAGGTAGGGGAGATAACACCTGTCCTACTGCAACAAAGGTAATAAAGCACATGGATACCATTTCTGGACTGCGGGGGGACTACTGTCCTCGCGTTAAGACAAATGCCCATTCTTTTCTTCTCTTTGCGGAGGAAAACGCGTTTGACGACATCAGTAGCTCGTGACGTGCGGCAGTCCGGCACTCCGGCCTATACATACAGCGGCGGCGGTGTCCGTCCCCAGATCCCATTCCCAATCCCAACCCCATCTCTATCACAGTATCACACCAGAGGACTTCTTCCCCCGGCGCCGAAATCCTTTCCTGCCGCCGCCGGCGTCCTCCGATCCAACGCGCCCGAAGCCATCAAGGTCTGTAAGTTCGTCTCTGATCTGTAAGGTAAGCGCTTGGCGCTCGAATCTACTCCCTGATGTTAGGTCTGTAAGTTCGTCTTTGATCCTCTTTCTCGTGGTCGCAGATTCCGACGACAGCCGCGCAGAGCTCTCAGGCGATGGATCCACCCGTCTCTTGATTCCACGGCGCTTGACCGTAGTACGCCGCGCCACTCCTACTACGACTCCCAAAGCTAACATCGCCTCCTGGTAAGCGATTGGCACTCGCGCCACCATGCATGTCTACTCGATCTTTAAGATCAGGGATCAGTCCGGCAAGCTGAGCTCTCCCCTTGCATGGTCGCAGGCTCTCCGATCCGGACAGCAGAGCACACAGCAGCCGCAGATTGATCCGGCCAGGGAGGCGGAGCGGAACCGATCGATATTCCACCGCCTCCATGGCGCTTGTCTGGTAAGCTCGCTCTGCTCAGGAAGTACGCGATGTGCACAGATCCTGAGATCCCTCTTTTCTGCTTGTTGCATGCCATGATTCCGCTGGAATTAGTATTACTAGATGGGTGGATGGAGAGGTGCCCTGGGTTGTGGGCCCTTGTTCCCGCAACTTTGTGGCCAGGAATTCCTACACTGACAAATGCAAAATCTCTCTCATTTTTTCCCACAACGGGTATACCGTCCCAAATTTCATTACGGCAGCAATGAAATTATTAGAACCAATACTTTGTCACCCCATCAGGGTTTTCGTTTTAGTATCGACCAAGTAGAAACCAAGAGCTTCAGCCGCCCGGCTAAGCACTCTCGTCCCTAGGCATTGTGTTCAGGTCATGAA
>CM027120.1:57468927-57572844 GCA_015476505.1 Urochloa ruziziensis
GGTTATGGCGGCGGCGCGGTGAAGCAGAGCAGAGTGTCTTTGATTGGTGACGCGGATCAAGACTCGTGTCTGCGAACACCATGACGGCTAGTGACATGTTGATGACGCGGATCAAGAGTCAGCTTCTGCGAACCCGATGAAACCTAGCGACGCGTCTCTACGCTACGCGTCACCAATAGGTCGGTGACGCTAGTTTCTAAAACCGCGTCACCGAACACCACAAAACCTAGTGACACGTTCTGTGCAGAAGCGTCACCGATCTAGCGGCCACATATCAGTGACACGGGTTCCCTAAGAAGCGTCACCAATGTATCTTCATCGGCGTCGCGTGTTTAGGTAAGCAAAAATGCGGGTGACGCGTGTGTTAAAAACGCGTCACCGATGTCATATAGGTGGCGCGTTTCAGAATCGTGTCACTGAGTCGAGTGTCTTCTTTGACGCTGTTTTACATAGTGTCTATGGACCGGCCTGGATCCGAAATCATTGCCCAACGTTACTCGAAGATCAAAACGGTAGCAAGTTTGGCAAGAAGCTCCTTGAGGACAGCAGGGCAGCTATTGGTTAGCACCTCGAATCCATCTGTTTCAGTGAACAAGTCAAGATTGGTGCTAGAACTGAGGAAATCAAAGCACGCCTCCTTGAGACCGGGACAATGGTGCTGGTCAGCTAAAGCCAGCATCCTCGCCACGGAGTCTACGCATATGTGACTGCACAACTTCTCCTGGCAAATCAGCTTCATCCTCTCAAGACAATACCTGTCAGCTGCCACAAGCAGATGCTGGTAGTGCACCATGGGCCCGTCATCCTCATCTGCCTCCGGCAACGAGTCCGTGTAGATGAAGCGAAGAACAGAGCCGAACACCTTTGCTTCCATGTCCTCAATTTCTACGATGACACTGTTAGGTCGATCTCCACCACCACGGCCCAAAGGCCGTGATGGGCTCGGTCCACGCACCCTGATCGGGGGAGCCCAACCTAGCATTGGTTGGTGGGCTCCCGTTGTACAGTGCTATAAAGAAAGGGGTGGGGGCTAGGGCACGTGACACGAGGTTCACCGTGCCGCCAGCCACCACTCCAACACTCCCTACCGATCGAGAGGCACTGGAGCAACGGGAAGCCGCACCACCGCCGCCGGCGACTTCCGGGTGGATCCGGAGGACCCGCTGCCACCGCCCCGACCTCAACCGGAGGCCGACTGCGTCGCCAGCACCTCCTCAACCCGCGGCCGCCCCAGCGACCGCCACCGCCACCATGGCCGCCGTCGACCCCGTCGCCACCACCAATGGTATGCGCCCCTCTACTCTACCTTTTAGGTCTAGTTCTTCTCGGTCTAGTAGTTGTTCATGATTAGCCTTGTTTTATCCTATTAATCAAGTTATACCCGAGATAAATCTACTACTAGTTGATCCAACATATCTATCAATGGTATCAGTCGCCTAATCTAGTAGTAGATTAGAGATCTGGGGTAGTTAGCACTCAAAAAGAAAAGAAACATCCACTGTTAGTCGTGACAGAGGGGAAAGAAAGGGAGGAATCGATGAAAATCGATGAAATCCAAAGCGAAAGAAAGAAAAATCGATGAAAATCGAAAAGGAAAAGTGGATCTCGGATCCAAATCATGCAAAACCGAGAAAAATCCCAAACCCAAAGAGCTGTGCCCAGAGAACAGGGGACCGCGCCGCGAGCACGCACCGGTGCGCAGGGAACATGTCGCCTCCCGAGCTGGGTTGCCGCAATCTTGATCAGGTGGTGCTCACTCGCCATGGGGTATGATGGTTGTGGATGCAGATGGTTGGAAGAGGGAAACGGATGAAGGGGGAAGTACGTGGAATGAGCAATGGTCATATAACAGTGTGAAAATAAAACAAAGGGTCCAAAGTGCTACCGTCCCATCCCAAGCTGACGTTGCAAAGGTGCTTTGCTTAGTCAGCCGTCCCTTTACTATACAGAAAAAAGGACTTCATTCAGAAAAAGGAAAGGTGATGCGTTCATCTGTATGTGGCCAGTTATCTATCTTTTCCTTAAAAGGTTCCTCTTTCATCTGCATGGAAGTAAAAGTTTTACATTACACTAGTGTGGACAGCAACAGCAACATCACACAATGTAAAGTGTAAAACTGTATGGGCACTCAAATTTTAGGCACTTTCCGGTCCCTTTCCAAGAACAATGACACATTTTTCCTTTTAGCGCCAAAAAATTCATTATACTAAAATTATATAGAATAACATATTAACATGGGCCAGTCAATTAAGTTTTAACTCATTCTTCGGTCTCCGCAGACCCCGCTTCTTCTTCCTTTCCTTTCTCGGCCTGCCGGAGCATGACACAATGCCGGCGAGGTATAAGGCCAAAGGTAGGTTGTTACAACGCCGGCGCGGAGAGTCGGATGGGCGCGCAGTCAAGTCGCCTGGGCGCGCGGATGATCCAGGGACGGCATGTGGCCGCTGCCATTGTCGCGGGGTCCTGGGAGATGCCATCAAAGACCAAGCGATTCCGGCTCTTCCAGATGATCCATCCAGAGGAGGAGCAACACTGCGGTATTGCGTAGCACCCCCGGAGGCAGAAGGATCGACTTCTCCATGGTCGCCAGCTTCTTAGGCGGGTTCCCGGGGCACACGAACGCCAGTCATAATGCCGCGATGTGCGGGCAGGTGAAGAAGAGGTGGGCAGCGTCATTCTGGCGAGGGGCAGCCGAAGGGGCAAAGCGTTGTACCTAGAGCGCTGTGGTGATGGAGGAAGCTGCGCGTCTGAGTGCTGTCGCGGCGCATAATTCAGAACAAGACTCGGACCTGGATCAGCGCCAAGTTGCTCCAGTTGAGGTCAGCGAACGGCGTGGAGCAGCCAGCCAGCTTCAACATCTTGTATATCGCTCGCCTCCCTAGAGTAGGTGGTGTTCAGGCTAAGTGTAGGAGCATCTCCAAGAGAGTTGGTATAATGGATTGTCATACCTAAAAACTGCCAGGATTGGTAAAAACCATCAAAAAACTGCTCCAACAGATTTGCTATATGGATTGCTATACCTAAATTTTTTAGCAAATTTGCTAAAACTCTCTCCAGGATTGGTAAATATAGCAAACCAACTCTGGATTGCTAAAACTGGGAATGCTCAAGCGGGAAGCCCAACTGCCATGCTCGTGACTCTTCCGCCCAGTGTCTGTCACCGCTTCTTCTCCAACGCCTCCCCCGGCCATCGAACCTCGCCGACGACCGCGTACATGAGAGCATCCCGTGCTCGATAATCCATCTCCATGCTCGACATCCAAATAGCGGCAAGCTCGTGGTGTAGGAGGAGACAACGGGAGGAGGAGATGTTGACCTTGAATCGAGGAAGGAGGTGGTGGTGGCCAAATCGGGGAGGGGAGACGCCGTCGAGACCTGCGCGTGTCCCCATGGCCAGCCCCGCACGCAGGCCGGACCGCCGGAGCAGGCTGCTCCACCGGTGCGGCGGAGCTCTACCTTGCTGGGAAGGGGAGGAGGATGTGCCCGCCGGGGAGGGGAGGAGGAGGTGGTGGTGGCCGGCGCGCGCCCGAGATCCGTAGAGGAGTGGCTTGCTCGACCTGTTCCTGCTCGGCGGAGGAGCTCGTCGGGGGAGAAGGCGGCCGGATAAGGGGAGGAGGAGGTGGTCGGGGAGGGAAGGAGCGGTGCGGCGCGACACGACCAATGGGTGAAGAAGCGGCGATGCTGGTGGAGGAGGCGGCGGCCGGGAGGGGAGGAGGAGGAGGTGGCAGGGAGAGGAGGGGATGGTGGTGGCCGGCGGAAAGCGATCAAGAACACAAGCAATTGCAGAAGTCCTTGGACTGTCCCCTGCAAGTCATCAAGAACACAAGCAAGAGCAAGAAAGAACACAACTCAATTGCAGAAGTCCTTGGACTAACCACATGAAGTTGGGGTTTCACAAACCGATGAACGGCGAACTGTTCGATGACAGATAAACTCTAAGCGAAACCCAAACCCTAAGAGTGGGGCGGCGGCTATTTATAAAGCCTCTAGGGTCGTGGATATAACCCTGGACGCACCCCTAATGGGCTCCAAAACGACACACGGCCCAAAAGCCAAAAATACGGCGACACAACACGAGACAAATTCTGGACATCAACTTGTTTCGACAATTATCGATGAGTCAGATGGAATTTTGAGGTGCGAATGGATCCATTGGAAGCATTATGAAATTCTCTTTCCATCCATATAATGAACATCCAGATCCAAGCCCGTATGTGGCATGGGCTTCCATTTTACCGAAGATTGTTCCCGGACTCCGAGACCGACTCGAAGTCAAATTTATTTGGGCCTCCAACTTGATTTGCACACCCACACTCTCCACCTCTAAGCCTATGTTTATGCATTTCTTCTTACTCTCCTTGGTTTTTAACTAAAAATAATACGTAGAAACAGGCTCACCTTATATTTGTAACGAATGGTTGTATGCCAGAGTGTTGCATCCTCATCATCCTCCCCTTTCTTGATGAACATCTATTCTCGGCATCGATGGTTCTTGAATGGTCATATCTAAGCATGCCATGTCCTCATCAAATGTGCAGTGGGTGGAGCCGCTCCTTGCAGCGCCTCCGCACGGGCGGTCAGATCGATATGGCAAGCCATCTAGCCAAGGAACCCGACGAGTGACCAATGAATGCCTGGCCGAAAGGAAGTACTCGAAGATCTTCAAGAAAGCTCAGAAAGTACACGAATCGAGGACCTAACACTCTCAGGACAAGAAGAACTTGGCTATGAAGCGCTCGGGGGCATGTCAAACATGGAGGCCTAGGGCCCACACAGACGCAGGAAGACTCCAAGGGAGGATATGGCAACGAGTAGAGACTGCGGCACGGGGTAGGATGGGACTATGCAATACATGGGAACTAGTCGCTAAGTAAGGAAAGTACACGCGCAACGGGAGTTGTATGAGTTACTACTCAAACTAGACTAGGATTCCACTCTTTCAATCATGTAACCCTGGTCGCCAGTATATAAGGCTGGACAGGGACCCTGTCAAGACAGATTCAGAGACAATCTCACATATCCAACAAGTATTATTGATCAATGCTCAAGATTGATAAGGTGAACTTGTACTCATATCTACTCTACGAAATACAAGATCAGCGACAGGACGTAGGGTATTACGCCTAGTTGCCGGCCCGAAGCTGTATAAATCTCATGTCACGTAACCATCGAATTTCTGATTCTACAACACTCCACCAAAACTCTACTACTTAGGGATACCCCTCGGTTTTATTGCCGGTAAAACACCGACACGGACAGATCAGTATGGCAGGCCGTCTCGCCAGGGAACCAATGAGAGACCAACGAACGCTTGCCCGAAAGGGACCCATCATGTCTGCCCCATTAAGAGTTGAAACCCTCATAAATTCCGTGCTAAAATACAACTTCTAACTCTGAATACACAGGTTAAAGCGGGTTCTATCAAACTGGTCTGACCGGTCCAACCGGTAGTGCAGATCTTTCTGAACAAAACTCTCTCATCCAAACTTCAAATCGGATATTCCACATATGTATTTTGATCGTCTCGACCAGGGCTACGTAGTGATGAAGTCTAATTTACAATTTGAGCACTTTGACTAGGCCGATCTGACGGGCCTAGCACCTAATTCGATCTTTCTGTCTAGACCTGCCAATTTTGGGTGCGAACAACACAAAAGTTAAAATAAAAACCCACTCTTACACGTATTATTTTTTACTACAGGACAAATAGGAAAAGACAAATTAACCCTCATAATGGTATTAAGCTAGTTAACTATGAAGGGTCCTATTGAAAACCTTATTCGATCGATCTGTTGGCATGTAAACTTGTAACGTGTTCATCATGCTGGCTGTTGCTTGAAGGATGTGACTGCCTGGAGAATGCACAGGACAGTCGTGACAACAGTGCCGAACGCCGTGACAATGCGCCATGGCACGGTGATATAGTAGCGCTGCACGTCGGCCAGCCGCTTCGCAAAGAACGGGTGCTGGGTTCGCCCCTTGAACCACTGCAGCGTCTCCCCCAGGTAGCTCACCTCCAGCTCCATGGCCCCCTCGCACGCCGCGCTCACGTGCCTGAAGAACCGCACGACGTCAGCGCTGGTCTCGTTCCCCGCCGCGCCGCCCCGCACCACCTCTGCCCTCACCAGCACAGCAGCGTCCTCCGCCGACTGCACCACCATCGCCATGAACCACGTGTATGCCAACACGTCCCCCGCCCGCAGCTCCGCAGAATTCTCGAACGCGACGAGGTTGAACAGGAGTGGCACCGTCCGGAACTCGATCTTCAGCTGCCCCAGCCGCAGCACGCCATGACGGTCCAGCTTCACGGACAGCGGTACCGGCCCCAGCACTGAGACTATACTATCAGAAGCCTTGCCACTCCCGCCGCCACCGCCGCGCGCCTTCTTGAGCCGCACCCCCAACCACTTCATGTCACTCGCTGATGGCACGCCCACTGGACCGTACCTCGCGTTCCACTTGCAGTCGTCGGGAAGGACCGGGTATAGCAACGGCAGCATCAGCAGCAGCGGCCAGCTCGGCAGCAGTTGCGCTGCCTCCCACGCCAGTTTCAGAACCGCGGTGCCCTGGATGCGCGGTGGCGGCTCCCACCTGGTGCGCGCCGAGGTGACCACTGTGTAAAGCAGCTGCAGGATGTGGCAGATCTCGCCGGCCGACGGGAGCGCGTCTGTCATGTCGCGGCCCGTCTCGCCGGCGAGGTAGTAGAGCACCAGCTTCATGAGCAGGACCGGCGGGTCGAAGCCTGTGCTGTCGAACTCGAACTCTGGGAGCCTTGTGCCGCCAATGAGGTCGATGAGGACGAAGAAGGGGATCTGGTTCTCGGCGAGGACGAGGTCCACCGACAGCTGTGCTGGGCCGAACGGGATGGCGTGCAGCGTCGGCTCCTCCCGGCCTGTGGCGTAGTTGACGAGGTGCTCGAGGATGAAGCAGCCGTCGAGGACCAGCATCTGGATGAAGTCCTCGGCGGGGATGTTGTCGACGTCCTCGGCGGCGTACATGGCGCGAGCCGCGCGCTCGTGGGCGGCGACGAGGCGGACGTAGCCCTGAATTACGGCGAGGTGGCCGGACGCGTCGGGATGGCGATCTCACTATTCTTCCGCGGACACATGAGGGGAGTGGTATATCAAGTGTAATCTCGCATGGATGGAATCTGACCAAAGAATTTTTAGAGATGGTAATGGCACGGACACGCAAGAGTTTCAGCATACGATTTCCGGAGTGAACAAATTGGAGATTCGTAGCTTCCCATGGTAATAAAGATGAGGTACTAGCTTGCGAGGCGAGGAACGAATCTTTGCTTTGCTTGGGCACATGCAGCACAGCAGGTCATTTTCAGTGTATTCGCGTGACCGAATCCGTATGTAAAAAGAGAAGACTGTTAGTAAATTGACACATTAGGCTATTAAAGGGGTGTTTAGTTCGATGAAAGAAATTTACAAACAAAATCTCGCCATTTAGAAGTAGTAAACATAGACCAATAATATAATTAATTATAGATTTGACTTGAAATCGCGAGACGAATCTAACGAAGGTAATCAGAGGGTAACTAGTTCACCAACCCGTGCTCCCGCACGGGCTACAACACTTTTACATGACACATAAATACAATCAAATTTGCTATTTTTTCATTAATTTCCGAACAATTATGCCATTATATGAAGGATCACATTGTTTTGCAGCATAGGCTTTAAATAATATATTAATGAATGGTTCTCATGATTGAGGAGCAAAATCAATACACTCTGAGGATTGTAGTGCATACTTTTCATAATTATAGTTAGCATTATTTTTATTAGAGGATAATAACAAGCAAATCACTATGTTTTCTATCTTCTCCTTCGTGTAGTTTGTGCCCCGACGTGAGAGATACAATGAAAATTAAGTATGGCTGTACTGGAGGTCCATCTTTTACAACTCGACCAAGTAGCTAACTACATTCAAAATAGTAATTGTCACCTCTTAGTGAATAATTTGCAATATTCTTGAATATGAGATGTTTGGATCATTATTCATAGTGGTTCCCACACTATAGTGTGTGTCTCACAATCAGATGCGTTGCGTTGGAGGATCTTAAAACATGGTGCCATTGATGTGAGGTGTCTTCAGAAATAGTTCCTGCTATTAAGTTCTAACCCTGTCCTTCCTCATTAGCATTACACATAAATGACATTAGGTTATCACATTGAATGACATGTTATCAGAGCATCTTGGCCGTTTTGTCCCTTTCTAAATATTATGTCTTTGAAATGAAGATGATCATAATATTATCCTCTTTCTAGCCTAGTCAACTCTTTTTTTTTTTTTACGAAATGCAGTACACTCAGTCCAATGAATACACACAACACTACATTTATGATACTTCAAGAGACTAACCCGGTAAGTCTCGAGATTGACAAAATCAACACATTTGTGCCATTGTCATGTCACCAACCACGCTGGATAATTATTGGACAAATTAAAAAAAATATGTCGAGGACTCGAACTTGGGTAGACGCATTTCACGACAATGAATCTTACCAACGGAGTAAAATATTTTTATATTTCATCATAACTATATCTTATTAATTTATTTTAAATAGGCAAAATTACATGCTATAATCATGTTATAATTTATTCCAAGCTTCAGAGGAGGAAGAGCTGGATCTGAAACCGCACGCTTGCGCTTTCTAAACTTCTTCTTCTTGGGACTGGCTTCCACGTCACGAGTTTCTTTAGGCGCATTGTGATCAAGAGAATCAATAAGAGGAAAGATCAAGGGAAAGCAAGATGGCGGCGGTGGTGGACCTCCTATAAACAAGGAAGAAGAGGGCAAAGGTATTTTTCGCTTAAGGAAGGTAAAAGGAAAAAACCCTAAAAGAAAGGTTATTTTATAACCAAAACAGGAGAATCCTAAGGAAAAGTGCCTACTCCGAATAACAGATATCGTTCAGCTTTTAAGAAAGGAAAAGACGTTGCCTAGATTTTGTCTCTAGAAGAGCTCCTAGACTCAAAAATCTATTTAACGATCTTAGCCTTTCTTAAATTCGGGGACTTTCATTGTCCATCTATACAAGGTATGAGTGCTCTGATCCTTTTCACCACTTCAAAGAGTGATTCAAGGCTCAGGGGCTACAAGGCACACGGATCGCTAATGAGAACTTTTTTCAAATTTCCACCAAAGATTCAAGATTTCCACCAAAGGCTCGGGAGCTACTTCATATGAAGTGCGATTTTGTCACACCCTAAAATTCTCCAATTTCAGGAGGTGAATTTTAAGAAAAATTAAACAATGATTTTCTCTCAATTTCAAAATTTTTCCAACATTTATTTATTTTACAGAGAATTTAGCTAGAAAGAAAATTAATTGTGTGTGTTTCTAAAATAAATTAGTTGTTCTCTGTGTGTTGCATTCATGCCGAGTTGCATCTTGGTGTTTCATGAGTGCTAAGTTTTCAAAAATGCGTATTTAAACGTCTAGGTTTTTCCGAGAATTTTCCAGACTTTTCTGGAATTTATTCTCACCTTTTGGGAGATAAATCTATATAATAGAAGGCTCTAAAATCCTTTTCACGAGCTCCTTATATTTTATTTGGCCTCCTCGTGTCCAAATCTATCTCTAGGATTTTTCTAGAATTTTTAGGATTTTCTGAGTATTTTTCGTGCTTTAAAAACATTTTCTAGATTTTTTTGGAATTGTTTTCGCATTGAAAAGTATTTCCGGAAATTGATAATCTAATCCTTTTCCTTAACGGATCGGGTCGGATCCAACTGAACCCGACCCGACCCGCATCATCCCAACCCGCCCCGGTTTCCTCTCTCTTCGTTGGTGGGCCCCACCTCTCCTCGGGCCGAGCCTGCGAGGCCCGGTCTACGGCCCGCTCCGGCCTGCCAGAGCCCATCTGGGCCCGGCCGCCACGCTTGGCAGGCCGCCGCGCCGCCGCCGGCCTTGGCGTGCGCGCCACGGCCACCCCGGCTTCCGCGCGCCTATAAAGCCGCCGCCCTAGCCCCTGCGCGCATTGCTGCTGCGCCGCCGCCCTCCCTCCGCCTCGCGCAGCGCCGCCGCCGCAGAAGCCGCCGTCCGCCGGTGCCAGGCGCCGCCGCGCCGATTCGCCGCCATCGCCGCCCGTCGGACCGAGCTGACCCCGGCGGGAGCTTCGTGGAGCCGCGCCTCACCTCCGTCGCGCTTCTCGCCGTCTCCCGGTCGCCGGAGCGCCGCCGCGACGCGGTCGACCGAGCCGGTCGCCATCTCCGTCGTCACCGCCGAATTCCGGCCGTCCCCGTTCGTCTCTGCCGCTGGGGAGACCATCATCGCGATCCCCTCGTCCTCCTCGCCCGGTTCCCCACCTCGCCGGAGTTTCCCGTCGCCCGAATCGCCGGCAAGCCGAGCTCCCAGCGCCGCCGGTCGAAAGCATCCAGAGGAAGAAGAAGCCGAGCTTTTTGCAGAAAGCTCCCTGATCTAATCTGTTATTTTTTTACAATTCTTTTGTGCCTTGGTAATCTTACAGAAAACCCCCTGCAATGATCAATCCTTTCAATCTGAACCCAGCCTTGTCCTTTTGCAGATCTAACCCTGAAGTTTTGCATATTCTCGGCGACTGTTCACTGAGTCTAGGGAATCTTTTCAGCTAGCCCCTGAAATCTTCGGTTAATCGCGATCAAGTCCCTGCAGCCTTCTTTTAGGTATAACTTCCATGTTTTAAATCCGTTTCGACCCGTTCTTGTTTCGTTAGACTTGTAATCACTTAAATTACGTGTTAGTGATGTTGTTCATGATAGTTGGGGTTTTATAAATTAATTTTAAATATTAATTTGGTTAATTGCTTATGGACATGTTTTGCAATTAAAATCTATATAGCTTTTGTACCACGTGCTTTCATAATAAAGTTTAATTTGATTAATATTTATTGCATTATGTTTTCTAAATAAAATTTAATTAGGCTATATCACGGCTTTACAAATTAAATGTTAATGTGGTTAATGCTTACTTTACATGCCTTTTCTAAATAAAATATGATTAGGCTTATACTTCGTTTTCTTAAATAAGGTTAATATGGTTAATATCTACATTAATGTGTTTCTAATGTAATTTTGCTTAGTTGAACACGCAATATAAAGTTATTCGCTTAGATCATCTCATATGCTTCTTTTCTAATTAAATTATTTAATTGGTATAAATTGTACATAAACCATTGCAAATAAAATATGGCTAGGTGTACTACGGCTTTTTCATTACAAATATAATGAGAGTTAATTCTAATATAATTATTTTTTGGTAATTAAAATAAATGAAGCACCTGGCTCTTGTTTGGTTAATTAAAATCTTTCGTTAGTTTGTTTATAATCGCAGTTCCAGCGTTCCCTGCGTCTTTGCGTTTGTAGAAACGAGCCCCATCGTTTAGTACGCTCTTTTAAAGCTTTTATTTTGATTGGTGTATTGTTCTTAGTTGTCTTTGTTTGCTTGCTCTAGGATTTTTGTTTGCCTGGATGATTGTTGCGAGTAGAAGGACCTCGGTTCGAGAGCTCGAAGAGTTGAAGAATATTCTGAGCAGCTATTCTCTGGATTTAAGGCAAGTGTGTTCTTGATATTTTTATCCCAATAACTATATTAATCACTATTGCATGTGCTTGCATTAATTTTGATGGGTCCTATTAAGGTTTGCCTAGTCTTTTATGCTTATTCCTTGTCTGCCTGGGTTTATCTTTATGTTGGGTAGCACTGCTAGTTGCTATATTTGGGTTATGGTGGTTCTAATGAACAACAATGACAACATGGTTACTCTATACTATATCCCTGGTTAAATACAAGAATACTTTGCATTAATCGGAACATGGAGAACCACCCGGGAAAACAGTACAACCATAAAAACTAATGGGCTCTGGTCTTGGCTAATTAATTAGAAACTCTAGCTTGGGATAGTCTTACCTGTACTGGGCAAGAGGGGAAGCGTTGACGGTGTATAGCCCGGCCCTTTTTGGGAGGAAGCCTTTGCTAAGGTGTGCCCATTAGAGAGGGTTATGCCTGCTTCGGCTTGGAACCTTAGCGGACTATCACTTGCTAGGGAATCTTTGTAAAGGCCTTGTTGCGTCCCTATGCGGTCACACCTCGGTAGTGTGATACGTGCTTGGCCAGCACAGCCTGGTTGGGTTTAAAGTTCTTTTGGACTTTTACGCGACTTATGGTGAAAGTGTACAACCTCTGCAGAGTGTAAAACTGATATATCAGCCGTGCTCACGGTCAAGAGCGGCCTGGACCCTCACATGATAATTGAACTTGAAGATGGACTTAAATCGTGGTTCTCGTTGTGCCATGTGCTTATGGCACTCTGTTTATATTAATGTGGGTTTTGGTGTATACTTATATGTTAGTAAATATGTGCTAATAAAAGTTTGACCAACTAAAATTGCTTATCGCTTTAAACCCTCAGCCTTTCCTTGATTCAGCCTTGCATTCATACTTTCCCCACATTTGCTGAGTACGACACGTGCTCACCCTTGCTATAAACAATGTTGCTCAGAAGAAGAAAGCTACTGTGGAGTTCACTGAAGACGTTGCTGAGTGCTAGGCGTATGCAACCCCCGGTCGTCTGCTTGTGGAGTTGGAGCCTCCGTTTCCAGGATTTGAGCTGTGTAATACTCCGATTCATTTTCTTTTACGTGATACTGTCTCTATTATTCACCTTTTGTTAGCCGTATGTGTGAAACTTGATCCTGGCACACATACGGTGTGCAGCCGGTTTTGTTTTTCAGAATCGGGTGTGACAGATTTCCAAAGATAGAAGATTTCCACCAAAGGCTCGGGAGCTACTTCATATGAAGTGCGATTTCAAAATCGCACTCCATAAACATTATAGGACTTGAGCACCTCACAGCCTCATCCTTAGAAGATCAAAAAACTACAGTCCAAGGAAGTACTAGAAGATCCTTAAGAAAAACTGGAATGTACTCGACCCAACGGGCCAAGCACTCTCATGACAAGAAAAGAACTCGGCTATGAGGCGCTCGGGGGCTTGTCGGACATGGAGGCCTACGGTCCGCACGGACGCAGAAAGGACTCCAAAGGAGGATATGGCAACGAGTAGAGACCGTGGCACAAGGCAGCACATGACTTTACGGAATACGGAAACTAGTCGACATAAGGAAAGTACTCGCATAGCGAAGCTTGCTCAGGTGACTACTCGAGTCAGACTAGGATTCCACTCTTGTAACCCTGCCAACCAGTATATAAGGTTGGACAGGGACCCCTCTCAAAACATCCAAACTCAGAACACACGATCTAATCTCAGATCGCATCTAAACTCAGAACACACGATCTAATCTCATATCGCATCAAAACTCAGAACACACGATCTGATCTCATATCGCATCTCAACCCATAGAATAGAAAGAATCTCGACTAGTCTTACTGATCATTGACCGATAAGACATGCTTGTACTCATATTCATCCTATGTAATACAAGATCAGCAACAGGACGTAGGGTATTACGACTAATTGGCGGCCCGGACCTGTATAAATCTCGTGTCACGTAATCGTGAATTCCTGATTCTACTGTCACTCCACCAAAACTCTACTATCTAGGGATACCCATCGGTGGGATTGCCGGTAAAACACCGGCAAATGGTGACTTTGGTAATCTTCAGATCTGTCGGGTGCTCATAGGGGTAGGATTTGCGTACTTATGTTCATAAGGGTGATAAGGGTGAGTATGCGTGCGTGTTGTGAGCGTCTACGTTGTACTGTGTAATTCTGAAAAAAAAAAGTTATGACTCCATTT
Source organism: Urochloa ruziziensis (assembly GCA_015476505.1). Classification (NCBI taxonomy): domain Eukaryota; kingdom Viridiplantae; phylum Streptophyta; class Magnoliopsida; order Poales; family Poaceae; genus Urochloa; species Urochloa ruziziensis. The sequence goes on from CM027120.1 coordinate 57,482,680, forward strand.
CTTCATTGTCTCTCTCTTTTCATGTCTGGCGTTCTCCGACGCCCCCAACAACATGTTCTGCTACGTCTCCACAAGCAAAGCAAAGATTCGTCCCCTGCCAGACAAGCTAGTACGTCGTCTTTCTTAGCAAGGGAAGCTACGAATCCCCAATTTGATCACTCCAGGGATCGTATGCTGAAAATCTTGCGTGTCTCAAAATTCTTTGGTCAGACTCCATCCCATTACATTTGATATAATACCACTCCCTCGTCCCTCATCATGTGTGCACGGTGCACCCTGTAATAATAGTACTCTATACATGTGCCCGCGGAAGCATAGTGTGATCGCCTCTACACGTACTCTTCGAACGTACGGCACTATTGCCTCTTAGTGGATAAGTAGCACGCCGCTGGCATGGCTGGCGACGGCGTCACCGTGCACGTGGAATGGCTGTCTCGGCGGCTGGCGCAAGAGCAGGAGGACGTGGCGGCGACGGAGCAGCACCGGGTCATGGTGACCACCCACCGTGTGTCCCGCGTCCCCGGCCACCTCCGCGCCACCAACCCTGACGCGTACACCTCGGGGCTCGTCGCCATCGGCCCGCTCCACGCCGAGGACGCCGAGCGCCGCCTCCGGCCGGGGAACCGGCTCAAGATGGCCTACCTCAACAGCCTCGTCTCCCGCGGCCATCCCGTCGCGTCCGGCCACCTCGCCGTAATTCAGGGCTACGTCCGCCTCATCGCCGCTCGCGAGAGGGAGGCCCGCGCCATGTACGCCGCCGATGACGTCGACGACATCCACGTCGACGACTTCATCCATATGCTGGTCCTCGACGGCTGCTTCATCCTCGAGCACCTCGTCAACTACGCCACAGGCCGGGAGGAGCCGACGCTGCACGCCATCCCGTTCGGCCCAGCACAGCTGTCGGTGGACCTCGTCCTCGCCGAGAACCAGATCCCCTTCTTCGTCCTCATCGACCTCATTGGCGGCACAAGGCTCCCAGAGTTCGAGTTCGACAGCACAGGCTTCGACCCGCCGGTCCTGCTCATGAAGCTGGTGCTCTACTACCTCGCCGGCGAGAGGGGCCGCGACATGACAGACGCGCTCCCGTCGGCCGGCGACATCTGCCACATCCTGCAGCTGCTTTACACAGTGGTCACCTCGGCACGCACCAGGTGGGAGCCGCCACCGCGCACCCAGGACACCGCGGTGCGGAAATTGGCGTGGGAGGGAGCACAACTGCTGCTGAGCTTGCCGCAGTGCCACTCCTGCTTAACCTGATTGTCTTCGAACATTCTTTGGAGCAGCGGGCGGGGCATGATGTGTTGGCGTATACTTGGCTCATGGCGAAGATTGCTCCGTCGCCGGAGGACGCTGCCGTGCTGGTGGCGGCAGAGGTGGTGCGGGGCGGCGCGGTGGGGAACGAGAGCAATGCCGACGTGGTTCGGTTCTTCAGGCAGGTGAGCGCGGCATGGGAGGGGGCCGTGGAGCTGGAGGTGAGCTACCTGAGGGAGACGCTGCAGTGGCTCAAGAAGCGTACGCAGCACCCGCTCTTCGCGAAGCGGGTCGCCGACGTGCAGCGCTACTACATCGCCGTGCCATGGCGACTTGTGGTAGCGATCGTCACCATCATCACGACTGTAGCGTCCGTTCTGCAGACCCTCCCATCCTTCAAGCATTAGCCACCATGAAGGTTACAAGTTTACTATGCATGTCAACAGATCGACCCAATGGTTTTTAAATTTGAATACCCTTCGCAGTTAATTAACTGTTGTCAAATCCCTACTAACACGCACGGCACTGCCCGGTCCTCTCGTGCCTCGTTCTGCGTCAGGTTGGAACTTTTAGGCATGCTAGGCATGTCGGCCCAAGCACGGCCCATGGTAGGTCGGCACGTCTTGATGCCTTTCTAGCCCAAACACGACCCTTAGAATACATATGTTTGTTTTCTATGCGTGTACATTTGTTAAAAAATAGTTATACATCTATATAACAGAAAATAAAATTTTTAAATTAATAGTGAAAATAAATCTTGTTATGAATCATGGAATTCGAAGATGTTGGAGGTGGATGTTAGGATTCATGGAATGCAACATTATTCATTTTAGTAATGTCCATTGCCCTGATTCTGCGATTTTAGTAATGTCCATTGCCCTGATTCTGCGGTTTAAAGGTAGATTTTTTTTAACTCTATAAAATGCAGAACTAATGAAAGAAGGACGACATACTATATAGATGTGTTGATTGGCCATTTTCATGCCGTGCCGGCCCAAGCACTGCCTAAAATTCGTGTCATACCATGCCGCCCATCTTGCTGAGATCTTAGGCGCGACACAGCCCTCGCGTTCATGCCGTGCCAGCACGGGCCACAATTTATCGTGTCGTGCTGTGCTTTGGGCCGTGCCAAAACATCGTGCTTCGGGTGGCCTACAAATGGCACCGCCCAAGTCCTAGCTATATCTACAACTAATTAAGGTTAAAAGGAAGGCTAATTTTTGGTGCTATAGTCAATTTTTACCTTGTCGCCTCGCCCATGTGATCGTTGGTTCAGTTGTCGGTGTTTTACCGGCAGTCCTACCAAGGGGTATCTCAAAGTAGTAGAGTTTCGGTGGACTCACAGTAGAATCAGGAACTCGACGATTACGTGACACGATATTTATACAGGTTTGGGCCACCAATTAGGCGTAATACCCTATGTTCTGTTGCTGATCTTGTATTACGTAGGATGAATATGAGTACAAGCTTATCTATATTCTATGAATTGGGATTGGATTATCTGCTCTAAGTTGAGATTTAGAACCTATTTTGAGAGGGGTCCCTGCTCAACCTTATATACTGGTCGGCAGGGTTACAAGAGTGGAATCCTAGTCTAACTCGAGTAGTAACCCGAGCAAGTCTCGCTATGCGAGGACTTTCCTAATATCGACTAGTTTTCAAATTCCGTAGAGTCATGTGTTGCCTTGCGCCACGGTCTCTACTTGTTGCCATATCTTTCTTTGGAGTTATTCCTACGTCCGTGCGGGCCCTAGGCCTCCATGTCCGACAAACCTCCGAACGCTTCATAGCCGAGTTCTTTTCCTGTCTTGAGAGTGCTTGGCCTGTTGGGTCGAGCATTTTACAGCCTTCCTTGAAGGTCTTCGAGTGCTTCTTTGGTCTGCAGTCTTTTGGTCTGCTGTGAGGTGCTCAAGTCCCATGATGTTTGTTGAAATTTTTTTGGATTGCGATTTTTGAAATCGCACTTCATATGAAGTAACCCCCGAGCTTTAGGTTAAATCGAAGATTCGAGCTGAAGGTCCTGAAAAAATCTTGAATCGTTGGTGGAAATTTGAAAAAACTTTGTATTAGCGATCCGTGTGTCTTGTAGCCCCAGAGCCTTGAACCACTCTGTGGAGTGGCACAAAGGATATATCAAAGGTAGTCGTGGTTTTAGAATAAAATAAACAGTGGTAGACGCGTAGCTTCTACCAAAGGAAACTATCACTAACTTGCTAACTTAAAAGCTAAACAAACTAACATACGTGACAAAGTTCATTAATAGAGCACAAATAACTTAAAAGCTAAACAAACGCATTCCAAAGCACGGGTGGATGCACACATTTCACCAATACCCTAATTGAGCACAAATAATAGAGCACCATTTTATCCTTTCACTAATAGAAAAAAAGAGAGGATAAAAGGGTGCATATAAATAATAGAGCGCCCATTTATCCTCTCAATTAAAAGAAGAAGGAGAGGATAAAACAAGCATACAAATAATAGAGCAAACTTTCATCCTCTCACTTACAAGAAGAAGGAGAGGATAAAATGGTGCATGCAACACTACACCAAAATGTTGCTTCTACATGTCAAGAACTACAATTTTCATACATTATTTTTTCTTTCATGTGGACCATCTACAAAGCCCAACTATACTTTATAGCCCGCTCCTCCAATCATATATGGGCCGGCCCAACAAGTTTTGGCTCAACAAAGTCTATATTTCAAAATGAGAGAGCTTATAATAATATTTTGAAGCCCTAAACATCCTCCAACAAAAAACTTATGAACTAAAAAGTTTTAGATCTCGTCAAGCTCTACAATTTTCATATAAAACTTATCTTCATCCGAGATCATATGAAAATGTTATAAATTTATTTGTGCGAAACTATTTCAGGGGCGCGTCATACCATGATCCGCCCCTGGAAATCATTTCCAGGGGCAGGGCATGCCGTGACCCGCCCCTGAAAACGGTGGCATTTCTAGGCGCGGGTCATGGCATGCTTCATTCTTGTTTGGGTAATCCATGCTGCATTCTTGTTTGGGTAGTCCATGCTTCATATAAGTCAAACTTTGTAGAACGGGTAATCCATGCTTCACTCTTGTTTGGGTTTTCGGATCGTATAATATCTTTATGCTCCTCTATATATGGAGCCAGCAAGGTCGAACTTTATAGAACCGTGTAGTTTGCTTGGCAAATTTCAATTTGAGGGAGGTCCATAATAGCTTTTCTTCCAAGTGTTCCCTTTCCATAGAGTTGTCCCTCATGGTGTGACACGGGGAGTCCAACCGGATCAAGATCCACAATAAAGTTTACACAAAATTCAATGACCTCCTCCGTTCCATAGCCTTTAGCGATGCATCCTTCTTGTCGAGAACGGTTGCGAACATACTTCTTTAGGACTGCCATGTACCTCTTGAAAGGGAACATATTGTGTAGGAATACTGGCTCCAAAATAGTTATCTCTATAACTAGGTGAACCAGGAGTTGCGTTATGATATTAAAGAATGAAGGTGGGAATATCATCTCGAAGCTTACAAAGCATTGGACCACGTCTTGATGTAGCCTTATTAAATGACTTGGATTAATAACCTTTTGTGAAATTTCATTGAGAAACGCGCACAGCATCACAATTGACAACCTTACATTATCTGGTAGAATACCCCTCAAGATAACAGAAAGTAATTTTGTCATCAGGACACGACAGTCATGAGACTTCAAGTTCGTGAATTTCTTTTCTTTCATTTTTATTACTCCTTTTATATTTGAGGAATATCTGGTGGGCACCTTGATACTGTTCAGACAATCAAACATGCTTTCCTTCTCCTGTTTGCTAAGAGTGTAGCTGGCAGGCCTTAAGTATCGCTGGTCTTTTCCCTTCTTTTTAGGATGTAGGTCTTTTCGTTGTTCCAACGCTTTTAGGTCACGTCTTGCTTCCACGGTATCTTTCCCTTTTCCATATATACCCATGAAGCCTAGCAAGTTCACACAAAGATTCTTCATCAGGTGCATCACATCAATTGCATTGTGGACCTCCAGTATCTCCCAATAAGGTAGTTCTCATAATATACTCTTTTTGTTCGACATGGGTGCATGTCTGTACTCGTCATTTGGAACAGCTTGGCTACCAGGGCCCTTTTCAAATACTACCTGCACATCCTATACCATCGAAAACACACGCTTTTCGTTGCGGAACAAATGCTTAGATCGATTATCAGACTCGCCTCTAAAATGTTTTCCTTCATGTCTTAATGGGTGCTTCGGTGGTAAAAACCGACAATGGCCCATATACACGCACTTTCGACAGTGTTTCAAATAAATGCAGTTTGTTTCATCATATCAGTGGGTGCAGGCCGAGTATCCCTTGTTTGACTGTCCCGAAAGGTTTCCATGTGCAGGCCAATCATTGATGGTCACAAAAAATAATGCTCGGAGGATGAATGTTTCCTGTTTGTACTCATCCCACACACTTACTCCTTCGTCCTTCCACAACAGTAAAAGCTCATCGATCAAAGGTCTTAGGAACACGTCGATGTCGTTTCCAGGTTGTTTTGGACCTGCGATGAGAGCTGGCATCATGATGAACTTTCGCTTCATGCACAACCAAGGAGGAAGATTAAATATATATAAGGTAACTGGCCAAGTACTATGACTGCTACTCATATCGCTGAATGGATTCATTCCGTCTGTACTTAAACCAAACCGTATGTTCCTTACATCTTCATCAAATTGTGAAAATTCTCAGTCAATGTTTCTTCACTAGGACCCATCTCCAGGATGCCTCATCATCTCATCTCGCTTACGATCTTCTTTGTGCCACCGCATCAACTTTGCGTTCTCCTTACTTCTGAACGAACGCTTCAATCGTGGAATCACAGGAAAATACCACATCACCTTTGCAGGAATTTTCTTCTTCGTTGGCTGCCCGTCAACTTCACCAAGATCGTCTTGCCTAATCTTGTATCGCAACGCACCACAAACAGGACAAGCTTCTAATTTCTCATATTCAGCGCCGCGATACAGGACACAATCATTATGACACGCGTGTATCTTCTGTACCTCCAATCCAAGAGGGCACACAATCTTTTTGTCTTGGCAAGTGGTCGACGGCAACACATTAGCCTCAGAAAGCATGTTTTTACGATTTGTAGTAGCTCAACAAATCCTTTGTCGCTGACGCCATTAGTTGCTTCCATTTTAGCATCTCCAGCGTGCTACCCAGTTTCTTTAGGTCCGGCTTGCAGCCTGGGTATAATTTTGTTTTGTGATCCTTCAGCATCTTTTCAAACTTTTTTGACTCTCTCGTAGTTTCACTGTCTTTCTGTGCATCAAGCAAGACCTGACCTAACTCATCGGGTGCCTCCTCCTCCTCTACAACATTTGCATCAACCCCTTCCATTGGGTTATCATCGTCGTCAAAGGCTCCGGCTTCATGTAAGTATGCAAAGTCTGGGATGTTGTTATCGTCGTCTTCTTCTTCATTGTCTCCTATCACAACACCAAGTTCACCATGCTTTGTCCAAACATTATAGCTATCCATGAAACCGTTTTAGTTAGGTGAACGTGTAGAGTATCCCTTTTCCGAAACTGTTTTCCATTACGGCAAATACGGCATGGACAACACATGAGACCCTTCGTGGACCTGGTGGCTTCAGCCGCATTGAGAAAAACGTCTAGGCCAATAATCCATGCCATGGTGTTCCTACCGCCGTACATCCATTGACGGTCCATTTTGAATCCTATCATAAAAAATAATTAACAACTAAATATAAAGACCTAGCAACATTTCTAATATTGCAACATTCCATTCAATATTAAGAAATAATAGAAAAGTTGGAAAAATCAATTACACAACATTAGAATCAAAACGTCAAAAAAATTCATAACACAATATTAAATATAGTTAAAATGTCCGAAATTTTTTCTAATACAGTATGAAATTTTCTAACACATATGAAATTTTCTAACACACATATTAATTTTTTCTAACACATATGAATTTTTTCTAACACATATATTTAAAACGTTCGAAATATCCATTACACAAATCCATCATGTTGCAAAAACATTTATACGAACCTAAGTTGAACTAAGTTGGGAGCAAAATGGAGATGATGGACTTCCACATTTTAGAAAAAAAGATAGCTAAATATTCTCACTAAAAACATGCTCATTATCTAGGGTACGAACTCACTACTAAAAGCTACCATCTAATTAAAGTCATGATTCTACTTAGCTCAAATCAATGTGTACAAATAAAAAATCTTTCTCATTCATAATTTTTTTAAATTTCTCTAAGTATAAATCATAAAACTAAGCACAAGTAACGTCAAATAACAGAGAATGAAATTGCTAACCTTTTAGCACGCTTATATCGAAGAAATCCACAAAATATGCAAAAATCGGGCAACAAGTCCCTCCTCTATGGCGCCATTAGTGAGAGAGCAAGCTCTCTGGAAGAAATGAGCTCGGCTCAGGGGAGGAAAGAAGCTGGGCGTGGATTTATACGAAGACAATTAGTACCGGTTGGTAACACCAGCCGGTACTAATTGGAGACCATTAGTACCGGTTAGTGTTACCAACCGGTACTAACGTGCAGTGGTACACGGGCCCCGCTACTCAGGGCAGTTTAGTACCGGCTGGTGTTACCAGCCGGTACTAAACTGCCGGCTGGTTTTACCAGCCGGTACTAAACTGCCACTAGCCGTTGCGGCCCGTCCCCCGAAGCGTACATTAGTGTTACCAACCGGTACTAAAGTGCTCCCTGGGGCACTGTGCTTACAAACCGGTACTAAATTCATCCATTAGGACGGGTTATAACACAACCGGTACTAACGTATCAGGGATTAAAGGTCGTTTCTCTAGTAGTGACACGAGGCCCGTCACGAACCGCACCATAATAAATCACTGTCAAAAAAACTTTTTTTTTTTTTTTTTTTTGCTTCGTGATGGTTCTATCTGAAAATAAGATATCGTAACTGAATCTCATTTTTCGCCCAAAAATTTTTCATACCTTCGTTACTACCTGGACTCGTAGAGTTTAACCTTGAGGTGGGTCTAGAATTGTCCATGTGGTGCAACCTGATTGTCATGGCAGTGATTGGCCTGGGGTGTACACGATAGTCTTGTTGATTGCAGATGGTACAAGTTTTTTGTCCTCAGCCTTGCAAGAAGTGATCGCAGTCACCCGCCAACTTTTTTGTTCTACTGCGGACATGTTTGTTTGACGTCTGAAATACATGATCCATTGACACCTTTACGATAACATATATATCAGTAACTAATATACACATCAAAACATACTTGCTATTTTATTAGGGGGGTAACACGAGGCCTTGAGCGTCAAAACATACTTCCCCAGGTGCGCTTCATTGAGGCCTTCCAAGCAGAGATCCTCTGACGCATGAGGCTATCGTCAACGAAAATGACATCGTCGTTACAGTTTTCCAAATGGGCGGCCCGGCCCTAGCCCGGCACTAGACCGATCTGGCACGGCCCGATGCGGCCCGGCCCTATCGAGGCCCGATGGCTTTTAGTGCCGGCCCGGGCCGTGCCACCGTGCCGACCCAGCGGCCCAGGCCCGGCACTAAGGCCACTTTATAGTGCCGGGCCAGCACAGTGGCCCGACTGGCCCATCGGGCTGGTGCCGGGCCGTCGGGCCTAGCCAGCCCGAGGAAGGTGGCGGCGCGACCAGAGGACGGCGCGGCCGGAGGAGGGGAAGGGAGGCCGGCGAGTGGAGCATGGGGAAGGAGGGGAAGGGAGGCCGGCGACGGCGGCGAAGGTCGGCGCGGCCGCGGCCGAGGCACCCCGCAGCGGAGATCCGGACAAGGGGCGGCGGCCGGAGCACTTGCTGGGGTTCTATGGCGACGGCGGCGGCTGGCGCGACCTGCGGCCGGGAGCGGCGGCGGCCGGCGTGAGCATGGGGGGCAGCGGCAGCTGGCGCGAGCGTGGCGGGCGGCGGCAGACGGCGCGAGCTGCAGCTGGCGCGGCCTGCGGAAGGGAGCGGTGGTCGGCGGCGTGTGCGCTAGGAGGAGGAGCGGTCGAGGTGCCAGAGGAGGTGGCGGCGGCGGCGGCGGCTAGAATCGGGGGTGAGGGGGGAGAGAAAGGGAGAGGGGTGGGAAGAGATTAGGGTTAATGCTTGTTAGACTGTGGGCTGCTATTTCTCTATGGGCTAGAATGGTAGTAGTTGATGATATTAGATAGGTTTTTTGTCGGGCCGCTATCGGGCCACCTATTTTCGTGTCGTGCTTCGGACCGGCACTATGGGCCGAAGTGGCGGCCCAGGCACTAAGAGGCTATCGGGCCGTGCCAGCCCTAGACACTATCAATCGTGCCTCGGGCTGGGCTAATGTCGTGCTTTTTAGTGCCGTGCCTCGGGCTGTCCATCGTGCCTGGCCCATTTGGAAAACTATAATCGTCGTCGTTGCCATGCAGCCGCTGTCGTCGTCGTCCACGAAAACCACCAGGGTTTATTGCCAATCCCATCGAGACATACCATGCTGCCGCTGATCTTGGCGTCGAATTCCGACAGCACGGCATGTGTCGTTCCAGTGGTGGTCAGACCGAGCTGCCTCTAATCTTGGCGTCAAGCTCCAGCAGCACGGTGTGCGTCATTCTCATCGTTGTCTGGGTTGATGGACGGCACCACCAAAGGAAATGCAAGGTGATTTTAATTTTTAACCTTTTTTTAATTTTATTTTAATATTAACCTTTACAGAACAATATTTTCATATCTGACCCTTTTGGCCGCGCCGGTGGGCCCGGCGCGGCAGGATAACGTTGCCGCGCCGCATGCGTCAGCGCGGCGGGCCTGCCAACGTGGCACGGCCAGACGACGTGGAGGCCCCTTGCCGCGCCACTGCATGTGGCGCGGCAAAGGAGTTGCAGTGGGGCGGCAAAGGAGCCTCGTCGCACCCCCACGCCTGGCGCGGCAGGAGACTCCGCCTCCTATTCATCCACTTTGAATCATCTAAATAAAATTGATTCAAAATAAAATAGCGTTTGATCTCCGAATACCACGAAACTCTGCATGCACAATATTTAAGATCTAAACGATCCATTTTAGTAACAAGCACAAGTCTACTTGCTATATATTTTAAAATATATAATTTCAAAATAGCTTATATATTATGCCTATATTTCTCTTCGGACACAAGTTAAACTTACTCACTTTAACTTATCTTAATAAAATAGTATTTAAATTTTAAATGTCTCGAAATTTGGCATGTACAATGTATGATGTGTAAATATTCCTTTCTAATAGCACCCACAAGGTCAAGTGTTACATATTTTGAAATTTATAATTTTAAAGTAGACTATGTATTATCCATTTGTCCATTTTTAAATAGTTTAAGTGTTGAAACATAATTTTAAATAGTTTACCTCGTCGACGACATTGCAATCTTGTCATGGTAGGATTTGCCGATGCCAGTGTGCGCCGTGACGGGATCCGACGGATCGAGTCGATCACGTCTCGGAAACTTGCGAGTCCGAGTCCGACATGATCCGCGTACACGGGTGATCGAGTCGGAGCCGGGTTCAATTCGGAGTCCGAGTGGGAGGCAAATTAAGTCCGACGGGCTGTGAAGAAGGGACCCGGCTACAGGGCCATATATCCAGACGCCCAGAGCCTCGCAACCTAAGAGGTTAGGGTTTCAGAGAGCTAATACCGTAATAAGGAGAGAAGGGGCCATGGAGACGAAGGTGGAAGCGTCGAAGGAGAAGGCGGCGTCGAGGGAGTTGATGCACAGGACGGCGTGCGAAGTGGGTGACCCAGTGCAGCAAGCCCGCGAATAGGAGGATCCGGCTTTGCGCCCCTGCTGCAATGTCTGCAAGGTCATCAGCGAAGGCTACCCCGACCTGCAGGTAGTTACGGCTTGCAAGATCTGCGTCGCCAAGGCGGCGGCCATGAATCGGATCAAGGCGGCCGGTGGCGACGACGCCATGATCAAGGCGGCGGAGGGCAAGCCGGCGGGGATGGTGAAGGTTTCCGCCTTGGCCGAGAAGGAGGTGATCAGAACGGTGACAAAGGAGGTCCACCGAGGGGGAGCCGCCGATGACCATCGTGACAGTGAGGGTGCCGTATGAGAACATCAGAGCGGTGATGCGTCTTCCTCCGCGCACACCCCTTGGTCCTCTCCTGACGGATTACTTGCTCCGTATGTCGTCGCGCATCGGCCACGTCGACGTCCTTGAGGCTACACGTGCTGCTGCAGCCGCGACCCTATCCAGCATCCAGACGCAAGAGAACACCCTGGCTCAGTTCTTGGAGATGGGGTACGCCACGCTCGAGCTCGAGGTCGTGGAGGGCTAGCTGAAAGCATCATTGGACAGTCCGATGGAAGTGCAGGGAATCGGTAGAAAAAGTAGTAAACAGCATGCAATACTTTGTGGGCTTCAATCTTAGTTGGTGTGTGTAAAAGTGTCTTTGGGGTTGGTTTCAGCAATCCAATGTTACTATTTTAAAGACTGAAGCTCGATCGTATTCTCTTGCCTCTTTCACCTACTGCAATGCACTTTTCTTCATCTCAAGATTGACAAGCATATGTGTTCTGTCCCTCCTTATGCGGGGTTAGGTATCATCGAGGAAATTTGCAGACATTCAGGCCCTGAAACTCACATTTGATTTCCCAAAACAACAGTGTTGCGCTGTATCCAAACTGCAAATATTTTATAAAGTTATGCACATGGGCACGCACGTGATTTTTAAAATATGATTACAAAAACTGATAATAAACCTCAATCTAGTATAGTTGAATAAATTAGTGCTAACTCTGCACATAAAGGATATACAGTCCAAATTTATTTTGCAAAAGTTTATAATACATACATTTCCTTCACCCTTCTAAAACATGTCTATAACCAATGTTAACAATGTTTTTAGTTAATTTCTCTGTTAGATCAATATCTTTGTTTGGTTTGGCAATATCCATGTAGTCTTTCTCGAAACACTTCTGGACAAAACCACATATAGTTAACTATACGAGAAAACTGGTTCAGCAAGGTAGATGCCAACATTTTAATTCTACTAGGGACATGTTTGTTCTACGTCTGAAACACGTGATCCACTTTTAGCATGCATTGACACCTTTACGATGACATATATATCAATAAATAAAATACACATCAAAACATACTTGTTACTTTATTAGGGGGTAACACCAGACATGTCATGAATCGCACCATGATAAATCACTGTCAACAAAAATAGTATTTTTAATTTGCTTAGTGATAGTTCTATCTGAAAATAAGATATTATAACCGAATCTCATTTGTTGCCAAAAAAATGTACATACCTTCGTTACTTCCTGGAGTCATAGAGTTTAGCCTTAATGGTCGTTGGTCTAGAATTGTCCATCTGGTGCAATCTGATTGTGAAGCTATAGCGATGGGCCTGGGTGTACACGATAGCCTTGTTACGTGCAGATGGTAGAAATTTTCTTGTCCTCGGCATTGCAAGCAGTGATCGAAGCCACCCGACGACCTGCGGTGAGGCGGCAGCATCGAGGCCTTCCTAGCAGAGCTCGTCAGTCATAGTCAGCCCTGTGGTATCGTTAACGACAATGACACCGCTATCGTTGCCATCTACATGTTGTCATCGTCAGCGAAAACCACCATTGTATGCCGACCCCATAGAGACAGACTCGTCGTCGTCAACGAAAATGATGCCGTCGTCAGTCACCATCGTCAGCTGATCCTGTCGAGACAGACCGAGCTGCTGCTGATCTTGGCATCGAGTTCTGACAGCACGGCATGTGTCATTCCCGTCGTTGTCCGTTGATGGACGGCATGCACACCCCCACAACCTATCATGGAAGGTTTGGATGTTTTTGTTTTGGGGAAGGCTGCGATGGACTCCAACAAAATTTTTGGAGGTTAACGTGGGACCATGGGGTCCGGTGGGTACATGTAGTATAAGATGTGTAAACGACAAGATTCTTAGGCAGTTAGGCACAGATCAGCACAGAAGAAGGCCGTGCGTGCTGTGCGCGCGCGCGTGCCATTGAGAGCGCAAAATGTGTTTGATGGTTGACAAGTGAGGCTCCCATGAATCACGCATGTTCAAGAAGACCTGTTGTACATCGTATAAGATATCAAGTTTTGTGAAGGTGAGATGATAAATCCAACAATACAATGACCTTGTGTAGGGTCATGGACTACATGAACATTCGATTTAGGATCTTTCGCATGTGTGACCCTATTCATAGCAATGCGTGCAAGTTGTTTCATAATGCTAAATTTTATCAATACAAAACGGTTTCCACTACTATAGGAAAAGTTTCGGGTGGGTTAACGGGCATTTGCAGGGGCGGCTCCAGAATCCGCCCCTGCATTGTCATTGCTAAAAATGACCATCGTATGCATTATTGCCCCTTTGCTGGACCAGTGGAGATCGGCATACACATTTGCATGCATTGCCCCATTGTCGAGCAGGACTGGCACCAAGTTCTTTCTTTGTATAAATTTGTCCTCAGCCACACCTTTGTAGCTTAGTGCTTTCAGAACCATAGCCTAGTGGCGCGGAGCTGCACAACATGTAATCCTCAAGGAGCAACGCCGCACATATTCAAAACCATAGCCTAGTGGCGCGAAGCTGCACAGCATGTAATCCTCAAGGAGCAACGCCGCGCATCTAATTGGTGTGATATCTACATCATGTGAAATATTTGGAAAGAGGCGAACTAAGCGTAGCTCATGTGATAAGGGTCCTTGTAGTGGAAGCTGCCCACCAGGGTTAAGTCCTCGACTTGGTACTGATGCTCACAATTTTCTAGATTTATTCCAGAATTTAACCGACGCTATTCTTTTAGTGGTAGGCGACGTGCCCGTCGATAGCGAAGCGCCAGTGCAGTGGCAACTTTGTCAATCTCGAGAATTTGCCGGCTCAGTCTTTCGGTGGTGCTCATAGGGGTAGGGTTGCGTGCATCTGTTCGTAGGGGCGAGTGTGCATGCGTGTTTGTTAGCGTCTGCATTTGTACTGTGTGTTTCGCAAAAAAAAATGGAAAGAGCACAATCCACTACTATAGAGAGAACACTTTCCATCACCAACATTATTACCGGCCAACCATGGACACGCTGTTAATTACAGCAGGTCATGTCGTAGGAGCTGAGGTGACCGATCACCGATTGACCTCGTCAAACTCTCTATCTCCAGACATGCCGTCAAACGATGAGAATGATACATGAATACAGATATAACACCTGAAACTAACACATGCAACAAGTGGAGCAACGACGGAGACCGACGATCATGTATGCATGCATCGCTTGATCATCTCTCACTGCTGGGGCTGCTTGAGAGACAGGATAGTCTTGAAGAGGCCCGCAAGCACCCCTAGGATGGAGAGCACCGCCACTATGGTCTTGGAGTTTTTGTAGAAGAAGCTGTGCACGGCGATCCACACCGGCCTCTCCTTCCTGTACTCGTGCAGGCCCTGGAACACCTCGTAGTAGCGGTGGCCCACGCGCAGGTAGGGCACGGCCCACTTGAAGAAGTGGAGCGTGTCCATGTCGCTGAGCGTGCTGCTGACGATGCCCCTGGCTCGCAGCTCCTGCACGTCCTGCTCCCTGTTCACCAGCAGCGCCACGACGGAGATGTAGGAGCTCACGGCGAAGTTGTCCGGGAGCGCCGCGCCCAGGCATGCCTCGTACGCCGCCATGTTCACGAGCCAGCACGCGGTCACGTCGTTCAGCGACACCGGTGCCAGCGAGAGCTCGCCGGACACTATGTAAGACACTTACTAAGGAGACGCGGGTTAAGAAACAAAGGAGACGCGGTTTTTTCTCGTCTCCAAATTTACGTCTCCTTTTACAAGTCCTAGGAGACGCGAAAAATCCGCGTCTCCCATAATGATGGTCATTGGAGACGCGTTTTTGCTACCCGCGTCTCCCATAACAGTCTCAACGGAGACGTGTTTTTGCTACCCGCGTCTCCACTGACCCCATTATAGGAGACGCGGATTGCCAACCCGCGTCTCCTATGACCCTCACTAGAGACGTGGATTGCCAACCCGCGTCTCCAGCGCGAGTGTCATTGGAGACGCGTTTTATCAATCCGCGTCTCCAATAATGAATTATAAAGCAAAAAAAAAGGATATTAAATGTGTCTTATGTACATCATAAATACACAGTTTTATCCATTGTATCCATCTCAGATACATAGCTTTAATTGTATACATCACAGATACTTTCACATGTATTCTAACACAACACAGTGAACATACATTTTGTTGTTCCTATAAATCACAATATAAAACACAGTTCTACACAGTTTGATGTTAAGTACTTGCACAAATTATTGCATATAGGAATACACAGCCAGTTCATCAGCAAATCTAAGGTGCTAGCCTCCAACTATGATCTTGTGGAGGCATTAATCCTGCTCGAAAGAACTTATACACAAGAAGACACCAGAGATTAGAACATAGTAGCACGATATCATCCTTTCTAACTAAGCCCACTTAGTTTTGCTTCATATAGGTGTTCAAAATTCTAGTAGGCACAGATGCAAAACAATGTTGCTGAAAAAAACTAAGGGAGTTACAAATTTATGTTTCCATAGGAGCTTACAGAGAGGCACTTAAGTTATGTTTCCATAGGAGCTTACAGAGAGTCAATTTATGTTTTCACAGGAGATTAGAGGGTAGGAGCACCCAAAACAAACAAAAAAAAACTCATAGAACACACAACTCGCCTATACTTGCAGGCAGAACTCAACTAAAATTTGAAAGTGAACTAAATTGGCTCAATAAAAATGCATCAGCAATGAATTTCTAAATGGCATGAAACGACATAGATTTAAAAGGAAAACATCCAGTCATACATGTCATGAACGAAAAATGGCCCATAGAGCTGAAATTCTGGAACAAAAAAAAATCAGAGCACAACAATCTTATCTTTCATTACCTGCAGTACAACTATCATATACCAATATAGAAATCTTGCATATTTTATCTCTTAACCGCAGCTCAACAAATATATTAGAAATATGAAATAATACTCACAGGTTGGTATCCTGTCATGGAATGCCACATCTGAAGCTAGGAAGACATGTTCAACTCTTGCTCCTTTGGCCTACACAAAAGAAACCCAATTTTAAACTCAGTTCTTGGTGAGACATGTCACTTGATTACATAAAAGCCTAAGTAATAGCTTATACAAACTCCAGCAATTTCTTTACTACTCCAAACAGAAGTTCAGAACCTGTGATATGTGTTTGAAGGACAAGGCCAATATAGTAGGTCATTTCACTACAGCTCAAAAAAACGGAAGAAATACTCCTAGTTCTACGGCAGCAAAGCAATTTCTTGACAAGAAAGGGAGGAACCCAGCTTTGTAGATATTCCTGGTGTAAGTTTCATGTTCCTGCAGCATAGCAGAGAGGGATTTATGAAGTTATGACAAATAATGGACAAACCCATATCTCTTTATTGACAGATTTGCAGTTAGGGATTAGAAACTCATCTTAATGATCTCATAAACAAACAATGATTCTTAGCGGCTCCTAGTTCTACGGCTCCACGAAACAAACAATGATTCTTAGCTGCTACTCATAGTCATCTGAACAGTTTGCAACAACATGGAAGCTCACGCTGCAAGCTGACACAAGTTATCAAACTTAAGTGAGAGATAAACTGAGAGCAGAGGAATCAAGTAGTCAAAACAATATCAGCAAGTTCAGTAGAAATGAATTAGTGCAAATTCATCCTTCCAGGTTTACACACAGAAATATCAGCAAGTTCAGTAGAAATGAATTAGTGGTTACCTTGAAGTTTATCAGAAAGATTAATCAGATGAACTAGCATCGAAGTAGATCCAAGAGCAGTGGCATATTCACACTGATAAGGTCTGCAAGTAAAATGATTCAGTGAATTAGACCATTCCAACAGGTGGCAGAGAAATTATTGACAGTAAGCAAACATGAATTAGCTCAGTTTTGACTCGTTTCAAATAAGTAAACTCTGTGCTGCCAATAATTATGCCTATTAAGTAGTTAATGGAAGCAGAAGAAAACTATCGAAGGGCTTGTTCCTTTTAGTGAGGTTAGATGCAAGCATATCACAATTTGGACTCCAGAAAATAAATCATTGCATGCCCATCCACTTTATATCACAATATGGATCATTTAAATAAGATCATTCACAAAAGAATTAGAGATTCACACATGCTTGCACAAGTAAAAGCAGGAGAGCATTCAGAGAAGCTCCAATTTAATTATTGATAATACTTTGGTTATTGAAAAATGCTCAAGAACATTACCTTGACATAGTCAACCTGACCACCGGCTTCAGTAAGTGTCTGCACTTTTTTATCTATCTTCGTTGTCTGATGCCCAGCTTTTAACCCTTGCTCCTGCACATACACCATTCAACAAATTTGAAAGCTTAAATCAGAGGGAGCATACACAACTAGTAGATCCATTTAGGTGTCCTAACTACTGTTTTTAGGAATGCACAGATCAAAAGGATACTAGTTAGCATGATATGTCTGACAGAATAGACCTATCTTTCATCACCTGCAGTACAATGGCTTGCAGTAAGGTGCAGTGAGCAGTAAGGTACAGAATAAGCTACAGCCTTCATCTAATTTATCATGTAATGCATCTAAAAATGTGTAGATGTTCCTTGGAATTCTAATAATTTACTATCAAGTATCAGACCTTGGTGAGAAGCTAGCACTGGCATGCATCGAATAGAAGTTAATTCGTACCATAGTTCTAAATATGTAACACCGAATCCATCATCGCATCATTTTAGATGAAATCAGAATCACATCGACTAGCAAGTTGTCATACTTCATGCACAATTACAACCCAACACAGCTAGTATTAACTATCTGCCGAGACGAGATTTAGATTGAACCAATCGTCCCTGGGAAATTGATACCTAAATCATCAAATAAGATAGGCGCATGCATACCCAATTACTAACTGACAGAAACCCAAAGAGAGACTGAGGGGGCGATCGATGAAAACGACGGTGGTGGATTGGCTCACCTGGGAAGAACTTGCCGACGACGCGGACGATGGTCCGGCCGGCCCGGTCGGTGCCCTGGACGCGCACGACCTGGAGCTCCTCGAGGGCGGAGAAGCAGGCGTGGGCCTCAGCGAGGTCGGGGAGGCAGTCGTGCCACTCGTCGCGGTCGGCGAAGGTGAGGAGCGCGGCACCGGCGTCGGTGACGAGGAGGGAGAAGTCGCTGCTGGCGCCGGAGCCCGACACCCGCTCGAAGCCGGATCTGGCCTGGCCCCTCCCCCGCCGCCGGACGAAACCCTAACTGCGAGGGGAAGGGAAGGGGATGCCCGCGGGGGAAGGGAGGGAGCAGAGCGCCCAGAGACCGGGTCTGCCGCCGCCGCCGTCGAGGAGGAAGTGGGGGCAACGGCAGAGGCCGGGGCTGCCGCCGCCGCCGCCGGATCTCGGGAGGAGCCACTCCGGAGGGCGCGAGAAGGTATGGGGGGCGGAGGTCGCGGATCTAATCCATCGGGGGCGGAGGTCGCGGATCTAATCCATCGGGGGCAGCTGGGTGCGGCGGCATCTAGGGTTGAGTCGGGTGGAGAGGAGTGGATAGAGAGCGAGGGACGGGGCCGGAGGGTGACAGGGAGCGAGAGGGCGGGCGGGTGGAGAGGAGAGACTCGGGGGAGGAGCGCGGACGTGAGGGTGCGGTCAACTGCATTGGATAAATTTTTCGGGTCCGGGACTTTGTTGGAGACGCGGTTCTACTGGGCGCGTCTGCTGCCTCAAACGCTTCGCATTTTGCCCAGTATGAGAGACGCGGTTTTCAAATCCGCGTCTCCAAGTTACTCGCATACGGGAGACGTGTGTTGTTAACCCGCGTCTCCCATATTACGGGAGACGCGGTTTGTTGATGCACGTCTCCTGTATGAGTATATAGGAGACGCGGGTTGTATGAGCACATTTATGGGAGACGCGGCTGTTCAACCCGCGTCTCCTTTATTAAAAAGGAGACGCGGTTTAATTCCGCGTCTCTCATAATAGTGTCTTCTTTGTGGCTTTCTTACATAGTGGGAGACGCCGCGCCGCCGCCGCTTCGCCATCGCCATGTCCCCGAACTTGTTGCTCCTGCTGGCGGCAAGCTTCACGCCCATCTCCGCGAGCTCCACGGCGGTGCTGGTGAGGGATGACAGCCTGGGGACACGGAGGCTTTGGGTACGCGCCGGACCGACCTGACGGCGGTAGAAGAGGCCGAGGAGATGCGGCGGCGGCGGGTCGGCAACGACTCCGTGCAGCAGGTGGGAACCTGTTGCTTGGTCGTCGTTTCCGGAGTCGAAGGCGGAGGCCATGAGAGAGAGGAACCTGCCGACGGGCACACCGCCCGGCCTCAGCGCCATGAGGGCCTCCAGCACCGGCCAGGGGATCTGGTTCTCGAGCAGCATCACGTCCCTGGCGATGGCGTCGACGCAGGTGTGCACCTCCACCCTAGACATGAGCGGGTCCTTCCATGCTGGCGTGTCCGGGTCGTCGGGGCACATGGACACCATGAACTGCAGCAGGAAGCAGCCGTCCAGCAGCATCATGCGTGCGAACTTGTGGTCTTCCACGGGGCCGCCGTCGCCATCCATGACGACACCGCTCATTAGTGACTCCATCTCCACGCCGGGGCCGACGGTCTGCACGTCACCGTTGGCCATGCCGGCGTCGGCATCATCAGGGTCGAGGATCTGCAGGCCAGTTAATTTGTATTTTAATAGTACCACTAGTAATTGTAATACGAATATGTAATTATAAGAACGGGATATATGGAAATAGAAAATTATTCAGAAACAAAGATCCTCAGACCTTACTAGCACCAGAGCCGGGCAGAGAAGGAAGGGCATGTTTAAGTGTGAACCACGCTATCTAGTACTCCCTCCTTTCCAAATTATAGTTTGTTTGATTTTTTTCGATTGCATGTTTGACCGCTCCTCTTGTTCAAAAAAGTTGTGCAAACATAGTCAAATTCAAGTCATTCTTCAACATCTTTTATTAATAAAACAAAGCCACAACCAAAAATAAAATAATATTTTGCATAATTTTTTGAATAAGACGAGTGGTCAAACGAGCTATAATTTGGAACGGATGTAGTGACAAACAAAGTAGAACAATAGAAAAACACAATCTCTTCTACGGTTCACATTCTATTCTCTGGTGAGAAATAGTCCTGTATATGACAGAACCCCATATCAACCAGTGACACTAAAATCTGCACAGAACTACATAGACATGATGTAGATGCAAATGCAGTGGTGCCCAGTACACAGTGTTGTTGCATAGAATATCAGATGCATGTGCATTGAGAAGATCACAAGAGATCTCACTAAGCACATTCCGGTAGTGCGCCAGACTGGCACGACAACGAGGCAATGCATGCAAAGTTGTACTATATGCCGATCTCCATTATTGGTCCAGCAAAGGGAGCAGTGCTACAGAACAACCATTTCGTAAAGCTAAAATTTTGTACTATGAAACAACTCGCTCTGGCTGCTATGAAAGGAAGAATCGGGCATAACTATACAAAAATGTCAATGCGACCGCGATATCACAAACTATTAGTTTCAAATCATGTGAGCAATGGACTGGACATATCGCATACTATCTCCATTCCAAATTATAGGTCGTTTTGGCTTTATTAGGTTCATAATATTTGTTATGCACCTAGATAAACGATATGTCTAGATTCGTAGCAAAATCTATGAACCTAGAAAAGCCAAAACGGCCTATAATTTGGAACGGAGGAAGTACTATGTTATAAAAGTATAGTGTTATGTGTCCATGTCAATTTTGGGACATAAATGAGTTGTGGAGTCCAAGCTAGCTTTGAATAAAAAAGAGAGGCATATCTTGATAGTTACCTTTGATACAAAGATTGTTTGGATGTGATTGTTTTTTGAACAATATATTCGCCATGGGAAAATTGTCTGTACTTTGTTCCAAAGAAAAACATTATTCCACATAATATATATAGAATGTTCTTCTGATATAGAGCAAAATTTTGCATAGCCAGGTCAACACATGCTTTGATTAGCTATTAAATTAAAACATGTGACTCATAAGTAAATCAAGCTGTGGCCGCGAGAATTTTGTTGGTTAGTGAATGTATTCGGTCGTGCATTGCATGGTGCATTATATAATTATAGTCGAAGTTGTGCTGAAATTGCCAAGTTGACAATAATATTATTGCCAAGTGAGAACAGTATTATCCTAAGAGATACGATGTATCTTTTAATCTTCTTTAGAAGCACAGATAACGTAAAATAAATTAGACGCTGCCAAAAAGTTTATTTGACCGAGCAAAGACTTGTTTTTCTCTTAAACAAATCAAGACACAGAATATTTTCACGTGGAATATAAATCGATTCAACATCTGCAATAATATCAATCGATATTTGATTTCAGAGATTCGGTTTTGCAAGAAGTAAAGAAATCACTGTTAGTTTAAAGTCTGACATCAGTAGAGACAACTGGACACATGCTAACACTACTGTGGGTATTAAGTACTGGCCCAACTTCTACCGACGGGCCACGGCCCGATCGGATTTGCACATGACCCTCAAAACAATTTAGTCTACTTTTGCCGCACCTATTGGAGCAACAGGTATAATCTTCCACAACTAAAAAGAGAAAAAAGTTATTATCGCGTTTGGTGCGACCAGCACATTACCATGTGATCTTGGCCATCCGATCCTTGTACGTCCACCTGTCAACCACTAGACGTCGGTCGAAACCGGTACTAAAACATGTGTTTAGTATCGGCTCGTAAGAACAGTAGTTACGGGGCAGTTTAGTACCGGTTGGCGACACCAGTCGATACTAAAGTGCACCTCGGGTGATCGGTACTAAAGTGGGGTACATTAGTGTCGGCCAGCCACCGCCTCCTGTGACCGGAACTGATGGGCGATTTTCCAGCTTTGACGGTGAACCAATTAAAAAGTCCAATGTGCCCAATCACCCTCGTAGTATTCAATATATATTGTTTTTAGAAGCAAAGCGATGTCTTGGTAGTTTTAGCGAAACAACTGAAATTGAGTCACAAATATTTATAAGTTAAATCTGTTTGTGCAAAATAAACACTACCGGAATCCCCCTTTGCCGTGTGCCAGGTGCACACGGCAAAGGCTCTTTTACACATGGTAAAGACTTTGCCGTGTGTAACACACGGAAAAACGCACACGGCAAAGGTTAGATGACAAAGAATCTTTGCCGTGTGCCAGATCACGGGGCACACGGCAAAGGCCCGATCTGGCACACAGCAAAGAGTGACACACGACATTGTTTTATTCCGAAAAAACGCAAAATAAAATAGCAAAACATTTTATTTTAATGGGGAAAATCATGCGCTACGCGGCCGGCGGGATTCAAACCCGCGCCCTCTCCTTCGCGCGTAGCCTCCTGTACCACTGCGCCACTCGAATCTTTGTGTCCATATCCCATTTTGATTCCCCTCGTATTAAACTTTTTCGAGTGTAAATTGTTTATTTGAGGCCCCAAATAACTTCAAATAAAAAAGTCGTGAACTATAAAGTTTCGTAACATTTTAAGATCTACAACTTTCATTTTGGTCAAAAGTTCATCCGAGGTCGTTTATAAATTTTAATTTTTAAATTTGAAAAATTCAAACTTAGTTTTCGTTGACAAGATGACTTCAAACAAAAAAGTGGTCAACTACAAAGTTTCATCATTTTGGTCAAAAGTTCATCCAAGGTTGTTTACAAAATTTGAATTTCAAATTTGAGAAATATAAACTTAGTTTTTCGTTGACCAGATGATTTCAAATAAAAAAGTTGTGAACTACAAAGTTTCATAACATCTCGATCTAAACAACTTTCATCTTGTCAAAAGTTCATACAACATACCGGTAGTAAGATTGTTCACAAATCTTATATATTTCTTTTCTTGTTTTAGGAAACTATATGAGAGGTGTATGATTTATAAACACTTTTGGTGTATGAAAGGTTGACACACGGCAAAGAGAGGTCTTTGCCGTGTGTTTTGCTTTGACACACGGCAAAGACCTCTTTGCCGTGTGTCAACGTTTGACACACGGCAAGACCTCTCTTTGCCGTGTGTGTTTTCTTTGCCGAGTGTTTTTTTTTTACTCTTTGCCGAGTGTTTTTTCTTTGCCATGTGCTTTTAAAAAAACACTCGGCAAAGAATCTTGCCGTGTGTCCCGAGAAAAAACACACGGCAAGAGCGTGACACACGGCAAAGAGCGGATTTCTGGTAGTGAAAGATTGAGGGCTACACGCTAAAATATATAGTATACCTGTCTAAAATTTCAAGCATACATAATTTAGAAATACTTGTCCCCATAAGGCATTATTATGCCACCACCCACCGACATTGTTGGCTTGACAGATTAACCATGAGATAGCAGTACAGGATGAAAATTTCTATGAATCTATAATGCAAAACTTCCTAATTAATCTTTTTGGAACGATACATCACTTAGTTTCAATCAATTAAACAATTCATATATTTTCAGTTCAAAAGGAAACAAAAAATAAACAATGAGACCATAATGACATAATCTACCGATGAATTTTTAACAATAGATCATCATGGATTGATCACATTATTATCTAACACTCTTAGAGAATAAAACTTTACGGCTGCAAACGTAGAAAGATCTCAATGACAAAGTAATACTGAATAAAGATAAGCATTGATAATTGTGACACGTTGTATACTGGCATACTGCACACACAGAAAACAAGTGCATGCGCATGCTCATGCTAATTAGCTTAGCTATGGCATTTCTAGATAACATATGTTGGACCTATAGCATTAGCTACACAACTAGATCATAAAATTGACGAATAGATAAGTATACAGACGGCATGCATGCAGTGCTGCAGACAATAAGTTCATCACAAAATCTTTGTTTGTCTATCTTTAGTTCCTGAACAATCTCTTCTTCCTCGTCCTCGCTCTCGTCCTCGAAGAAGTCAGAACGAAGCTAGCAGATGTTCCATCCAGAGAAATCAATCTCGTCATCCTCCTCTTCGT
Organism: Urochloa ruziziensis; assembly: GCA_015476505.1. Lineage (NCBI taxonomy): Eukaryota > Viridiplantae > Streptophyta > Magnoliopsida > Poales > Poaceae > Urochloa > Urochloa ruziziensis. The sequence continues at coordinate 57,506,914 of CM027120.1, forward strand.
CCATCTGATTCCAGAACTCCTTCGACGACAGCCGGTGCTCGGCCCTCTTCCTGAGGAACTCATCATCCACCAAGACAACACCCACATTGGCCTCGTACTCGGCGCGCATCCATGCCTGGTACTCGGCAAAGCGGTGGCGTGGCCGCTGGTGAGGTGCTCGGTGCTCCCTCTTCCACGAAAGGACGCACTCGACCTCATCCTTCGGCAGCGGTGTCAGCCTCTTCGTCGCTGATGGTGATGGAGCCTCGTCGACGACATTGCCTCCAGCCGCCGCCGGTGCTTCGTCGGGCTCGACGCCATCCATGAGTCCGGCGGCCTCGGTATCAGCATCCGTGGACTTGTTGTCAGCAGAGTGTTTCTCTCCGTCGGAGATGCCTGCAGTGGACTCCACCGCATCCGGCGGCATCGATGCGGCCGGCAGCGTCAGCATCCGTGGCCTTGTTGTTAGCAGAGTGTTTATCTCTGTCGGAGATGTCTGCCATCACTATGGGAGAACTGAGCAACCATTCCCGCACTTTAGTGCCGGTCAGCCGGAGCCGGTACTAAAGGGGTCTTTAGTACCAGCTTCAAGCAATAGTAGCCATAAAACCAAGTTAGTAACGTGCACTTCTGACCCCACACCGCAACTGTCAGAAGCCAAGTTAGAAACAGCTGGTCTCCCCAACCGGTACTAATTTTACGCAGACGATTTAGTACCGGGTGAAGGCTCCACCCGGTACATAACGCAACAGGTTAGTATCGGGCAGAGCATTGAGCCGGTACTGTGAAGAGAGTTTTCACAGCCGATTTTTATTAAAAACCGGCTATGATGTGGCACACAGCCCGAGGCAAAAGCGCCTAGCACTTATTGCTTGTGTGCTCGCTTGCTCATGCCCGAGCTCACTCTCTCGCTCGGCTTGCTCGCTCGGTCTCTCGCTCTGCTAGCTCTCTGGCTCACTCTCTCGCTTGTTTGCTCTGCTAGCTCTCTCGCTCGCTCTCTGCTGCCTGCTCGTGAGCACCACCATCGCCCGGTCGACAGGCAAAGCTCAGGTATATATATCTTCTCTCCTGCGTTTTTTTCATTTGTATTGTTGTACGTAGTTTTGTTTCGATACGAGTGCAAAGCTCAGGTATTTAATTTGCTATATATCATATATAGAACTATAGCTAAATGTTTTCTTCCGTTAAATAGGAAAATATATAATGCTGAGACAGCGTGCAAGATCAAGTCGTGGTAGACTGTATCCGTCGCACCCAGCTATGTTTTCGGGAGGTCTCACTGCACCACCACCAAACCCTCCCGGACCGGTATTTGAAGGGTTCATTCCGATTGTGCCTGAAATCCGTAGGGATTTGGTAAGACTGGTATGTAATTTATTTGTGATTAAATTATATGATTATTATGTTATCGTATTGATTCTTAACTAATTTTTAAATCAGAGGATTAATGCAATTGAATGGTTCAAAACTGTAGTAACTCACATAAGTGGCTCTTGTCCTATGGTGGTAAGAGAGAGAAGTGGTATAAATCGTGGGAGATATATTGTTTCTCTTTCAATCCAAGCCAGTGCTTTGCGTGACCCACATCCTAGTGAAAATTTTATTTTCCACGTGCATTCTGGACCCTACCGTCAAGAATTTGTTGCCGCACGTGATGCTGTGAGAAAAGCCCCGGTACAAGTGGAAAGTCATATAGGGTATTACTTTCCGGACTACAGTTTCTTCAAGCTCAAAGCACTAGAGATGAATGAGACAGACGTGACACAGATGACTAAAAGGATTTCCCCTGCTTATAAATTGGAATACGTAAGTTAACTCTCATGCATATGTTATTTTCCTTAATTTGTTACTAAAATGTCAAATTTAACTCTTAATTTTATATGTTTAACGTATAGGATGACTTGTATAATGGATTCCTGCACACAGAGAATGGTCTGGGAGAAGTGCTGCATCACATCCTACCACAGTTGGGCTACTCATACCGCCACATTCATATCGAGTAAATGGTGGTTTTCAAGCATGTGTAACCTTGACTTCACCAGAAGTGCCTTCGATGACAATATATGGTGAGACATTGGATGCGAATTATAAGGCAAAGGATAGTGCATTAATATATGCACCGAATAATCAACAAAACTATCTACTTAAACACTCAATCACTCACAGCCAGAACTCTGTATAAAAATAGATTTCAAATTGTGATATTAAGGTGTAATATAAAGTTAATTACTGCACACTAACTTCTAATATATATTTCTTTTCGTGCAATTATACGATGCCTACACAAATAGTAGTGTTGTATGTTATACGTGTTAGATCAAATGCGTATACAAAATATCAATACAAACAACAAATAGGCTGGAAATGTAAGAAATACAAATAATAAATAGGCTAATCAAAGCATGCATTGACCACCAGTCTTAGTAAATTTTAGCTCTATAGCTACAGATGGGCATATAGTTTGCACTAAGAACTTTGTAAGGCAATCAAAGCCATGAGCTCTCTAATGTAGTGGTATTTTGTGGAACAAGAATTTCCCGGGCAAATATATATTTGCTTTGCTAGAGACAAAAATTTCCCGGGCAAATATATATTTTCCAAAATAAAATCACATTCAAACCATCAATGTGTGTTAAAGATGAGAATCAGATCATGGCTCCTTTTTCTTTACAAAGCTTGCATACATAACTATCACTACTACAAAAAACATTAACAGAGACGGTTTTTTTGCATTAACGGAGGCGGTTTTGGCAACCGTCTCTAAGCTGGGGTCTCTGTTAATCATCGATTAACAGAGACGGTTTGGAAACCGTCTCTGTTAATAGGCATTAACAAAGACGGTTTTGTTACAAAAACCGTCTCTGCAAATGTCTATTAACAGAGACGGTTTTTGTAACAAAACCGTCTCTGTTAATGATTTTACAAATTTAAAAAAAATTAATTTTGAATCCTAATTTTGTCGTGTCGGATAAACACATTACAAAACATACAATGATACAAACATTAGCATCTGAAAGAGATCTTATTACATTTAGCTCCATACATTGTCTATTTAAATAGACAATATATGGATAAACACATCACATCCATTCATATTCTTATTATCATCACACATAAATGTTCAAATTGGAAAAATGAACAAATTGTTGCACTGAACAATATTTCATATGGAACAATGTAACCTTCTTGAATTTTCAGGTGTACAATGCACTGAACAATATTTCTATTTCATTTAGTCTATGAATAACATGGCTGCTCTTTGGATCGCTTACGTCTGTTGATGATCAGAATAAGAATAGCAGCTACCTACAGTATGAAATAACTTAGGAGAAAGAAACAATCGATAACATGAATCCTAACATGCCACTGATCTGAATTAGTACATATGGTAGGACACTTTAATTAGTAATTCAGTACAAGGAGAAAAGGTGTATTTACTTGAGCCAATGCCTGAATTGAGATGGCCTCAAGCTTACCTGCAAGTAACTAGGATAGCTCTTCCTGCACTTGACAAGATAAAGTACAGTAAGTACTTGTTCAGAGGAACATTTAGAGAGTAGGTAATTATACACTGAAAACAAATCAGCAGGTCAAATAGATATTATCTAGGCAGTAAACAAAATAAGAGTCACTACAGAACTACAATATTTAGTAGAAAACAGATAAGTATACGAAAAGTTAAGACTTTGATTAATGCAATAATCTATTGGAGAGGCTGGACAAATATATTTCATACCATGTATTTGTAAAAACAAAATAATTTAATTGTTAAGTAAATGCTAAAGTTGACAGGTAATGGGGCATCATATTCTGGTAAAGACACATCAATAAGGAAAAAAGGATGAGCAGGCATAAAAGCCTTTGTTCATGCATTTATTCAAGAGGTTGAATAATATAACTTCTTACAGGGCAAAGGGAGGCAATGGTGTGCAACTTACGTGTTTGCTGGTTCACAGAGAATTTTCAGCACCTGTGTGTTCAAATCACTGTCATTTTCATTTGCTCCACTGGTCGCAGGTGCCTACATGAATCGGTAAGGTGTTATGATATCTGAAAGAGTTTTGGTTAAATGATCAATTCAATAACAGCGACTACAACTTACTGGATTGGATTTCAAAGACTTTGGTGTGCTCGATTCACTGAATCCATTTGAGACCGACACTCCCACTGAAGAACTGGTTCGTGCAGGACTGCAAACCTACAATGTAAGCCAGAATCCTTGTAACACAAAGCCACAAGAATGATATCATGGGAGTATTTCGAGGACCTTAGTGCAGGAGAGATTGATACCTTTGATTTAGTTTTCTCTATATGCATCCGAACACACTGAATGAGCACATGAGCTTATGCTTATGCTTTCATATTCAGACTTTAAGCACATGAGCAGTGTTTATCTATTATACTTCTCAAACTGTTGGTCAGTGATAAGTTAACGGTTGTAAAAAATTAACAGCAGAGATAGGACCAGAAGAATAGACATATGAACAAGTACAGAGCAAATAAGAAAGTGAAACAGATATATTTTGGGAAAAGGAAAAAAAGAGATCTCAACTAAACAGATATAAACTTAAGTTCATTTAGAGAAAAATCAGTAGGAATACCTGAACTTTTACTTACCTAAACTTTTACTTACCACGATTGTAGCTCAATCACCATCCTTGGACTATTACCATGAGAGTGGCACTTGCCGGTTCGTAGTTCACTGCACATGTAAATAGTATGAAATTAATATTATGCAAACTGAACAATAGAAGGAAATGTTAAGAGCAGTTTTATATTCATATGAGAATGAATGGCACTTGCTGATTTTAGTTCACTGCACATACAAGTGCATAGCATCACATACTGAACTCTCTCTCTCAGTGTTAAACTCAATGTAAAGCAAGACAAAGATTAACCAATAACTATATCTGCATGTCAACAAATCAAGCAGATTGCAATCACACGGTACTAATGAATTAGCAATGTCAGTCAGTTACTTTGTCTCCATGTAAATATCACAGAAGAAGAAGTTTTCAGCTGGAGAATTAGCAATAAAGGGCATCTTTTCTATAAGCTAGCAGTGTTGTTTCCAAGGCCTAATGAAGTCTAAACTGGAGTTGGGCTATCAACACCATAATAGGAACAGCAAGTTGGGCTATATATCAAAAGAAGATGCAACCAGCTTATTCTTGAGCTGGCATTTCATCGAACACATAAAGTGCAAGCATCAGTAAACAGCACAAGCACAGCAATAAGTCACCTGGGTGTGGCAACCATATCGGCCAAATTGAAAGTAACTACTGCTGTACACATGAATCATGTTCCCACCAATTATCCCTACTGCGAATTAGGTGTAGCTACAGACTACAGAGACAACAGATTCTTATTGTTTTCTAATGTTGCAAGCATGACAGCAGGAATGATATGCCCAAAGGAAATACTATACAGTGACGATAAGGAGTATCTAATCCCATAAAGTTTGTGAAAAGTATCAAGTTCTGCTGAAACAAAAAGGTGATCCCCTGGTGTGAAGTGAACGACGTGCTAAATTTTAAAAAAAGTGATCCCCTGGTGTCAACGACGTGCTAAATTTTAAGCAACTTCTTGTGCATTTTTTTTCTGTAGCATGATGGCCTCTAGAGTCATTTGTACAGCATGTGCGGCTCTGCCGCTCAGGTGAACGGGTTGAGGAATCTGTATAGTGCTATAGGCTGCGTAACTGTCAGGGTCTCAGGGAGCAAGGACGCAAGGGACTCACATAGATTCGTGATGCCGCCAGACACCGTCTCGATGGAGAACCACGAGCTGTCCAGCGATGACCATCCTTTGACCAATTCCTTGCAGAGGCCTCTGGAAAAGTAAAATAGTCCCGAAATCAGAGAAACAGAAAAGCATCGGCGCACCCCGGTGTCTCCCACGCGCTCGGAGGCATTTCGTCAAACACCATCAGCTCGTGTGCGCGCCAGGAGAACACCCTGATTTGCGTTCAAAAAAAAAGACGAGCACACCCCGATGCGGACGAGCCAACCGTGTGGGAGGTGCGGAGGATGAAGGTGTCACTGCCCTTTCCGCCTAGGCCCGCGAGCGCCTCCCCATCGCGACCCGACCACATGGGATCCAGTCCGCCTCGCCGTTGTCGCCGCCGACGCCACAGATCCAGTGTCGAGCGCTGCCCCGGTGGCGTTGGCGTAGGGCAATAGCGGGGAGTGGATGGGACAGCGGCGCCGGAGGTCAAAGGTGGGGAGTGGATGCGGTGGCGGCGGTAGAGAGGAAGGGCGAGCTGTGAGCAGGCGGCGGCTAGAGGGAAGAGGAAATGAATTGGGATTGCTAGGGTTCGAGGAAGCCAGTATAGATAACGCGTAGATAGTTTTCTAAAGGGTATTAACGGAGGCGGGTGCGTTACAAAAACCTCCTCCGTTAATGTAGTTTTAACGGAGGCGGTTGTGTTATAAAAACCGCCTCCGTTAATCGATTAACGGAGACGGTGGCTTTTCTCCGCCTCCGTTAATCGATCGTCACCGCCTCCGAAAATAATGGGCATTAACAGAGACGCACACATTTTGCAAGTGTCTCGGAAAATGTTTTGGCAGTGTCTCCTAAATTTTTTTTTATAGTAGTGTATTTGTGGCCTAAAATTGACAAGGCATTATAACACACTATATTTCTGTAAATAGTATGTGATATTGGATTATCACATGCGTTTTTAGGAACATTACATGCGGGTTTTACCTCATGGAATTAATTTGTTTACACGATCGGGCCTTAATTCGTCTGCGTTCAGTATGTCTGTCGCTGACATGTCTTGAAACTAACAGCTGTGACCATTGGTTGCACTGACAATTTCTTTATATAGTTGTGCCCAATTCACCCTATTCATAGCAATGTGTGCAAGTTGTTTCATAATGCTAAATTTTATCATTACAAAACGGTTTCCACTACTATAGGAAAAGTTTCGGGCGGGTTAACGGGCATTTGCAGGGGCGGCTCCAGAATCCGCCCCTGCATTGTCATTGCTAAAAATGACCATCGTATGCATTATTGCCCCTTTGCTGGACCAGTGGAGATCGGCATACACATTTGCATGCATTGCCCCATTGTCGAGCAGGACTGGCACCAAGTTCTTTCTTTGTATAAATTTGTCCTCAGCCACACGCCCACACCTTTGTAGCTTAGTGCTTTCAGAACCATAGCCTAGTGGCGCGGAGCTGCACAACATGTAATCCTCAAGGAGCAACGCCGCACATATTCAAAACCATAGCCTAGTGGCGCGAAGCTGCACAGCATGTAATCCTCAAGGAGCAACGCCGCGCATCTAATTGGTGTGATATCTACATCATGTGAAATATTTGGAAAGAGGCGAACTAAGCGTAGCTCAGGTGATAAGGGTCCTTGTAGTGGAACCTGCCCACCAGGGTTAAGTCCTCGACTTGGTACTGATGCTCACAATTTTCTAGATTTATTCCAGAATTTAACCGACGCTATTCTTTTAGTGGTAGGCGACGTGCCCGTCGATAGCGAAGCGCCAGTGCAGTGGCAACTTTGTCAATCTCGAGAATTTGCCGGCTCAGTCTTTCAGTGGTGCTCATAGGGGTAGGGTTGCGTGCATCTGTTCGTAGGGGCGAGTGTGCATGCGTGTTTGTTAGCGTCTGCATTTGTACTGTGTGTTTCGTAAAAAAAAATGGAAAGAGCGCAATCCACTACTATAGAGAGAACACTTTCCATCACCAACATTATTACCGGCCAAACATGGACACGCTGTTAATTACAGCAGGTCATGTCGTAGGAGCTGAGGTGACCGATCACCGATTGACCTCGTCAAACTCTCTATCTCCAGACATGCCGTCAAACGATGAGAATGATACATGAATACAGATATAACACCTGAAACTAACACATGCAACAAGTGGAGCAACGACGGAGACCGACGATCATGTATGCATGCATCGCTTGATCATCTCTCACTGCTGGGGCTGCTTGAGAGACAGGATAGTCTTGAAGAGGCCCGCAAGCACCCCTAGGATGGAGAGCACCGCCACTATGGTCTTGGAGTTTTTGTAGAAGAAGCTGTGCACGGCGATCCACACCGGCCTCTCCTTCCTGTACTCGTGCAGGCCCTGGAACACCTCGTAGTAGCGGTGGCCCACGCGCAGGTAGGGCACGGCCCACTTGAAGAAGTGGAGCGTGTCCATGTCGCTGAGCGTGCTGCTGACGATGCCCCTGGCTCGCAGCTCCTGCACGCCCTGCTCCCTGTTCACCAGCAGTGCCACGACGGAGATGTAGGAGCTCACGGCGAAGTTGTCCGGGAGCGCCGCGCCCAGGCATGCCTCGTACGCCGCCATGTTCACGAGCCAGCACGCGGTCACGTCGTTCAGCGACACCGGTGCCAGCGAGAGCTCGCCGGACACTATGTAAGACACTTACTAAGGAGACGCGGGTTAAGAAACAAAGGAGACGCGGTTTTTTCTCGTCTCCAAATTTACGTCTCCTTTTACAAGTCCTAGGAGACGCGAAAAATCCGCGTCTCCCATAATGATGGTCATTGGAGACGCGTTTTTGCTACCCGCGTCTCCCATAACAGTCTCAACGGAGACGTGTTTTTGCTACCCGCGTCTCCACTGACCCCATTATAGGAGACGCGGATTGCCAACCCGCGTCTCCTATGACCCTCACTAGAGACGTGGATTGCCAACCCGCGTCTCCAGCGCGAGTGTCATTGGAGACGCGTTTTATCAATCCGCGTCTCCAATAATGAATTATAAAGCAAAAAAAAAGGATATTAAATGTGTCTTATGTACATCATAAATACACAGTTTTATCCATTGTATCCATCTCAGATACATAGCTTTAATTGTATACATCACAGATACTTTCACATGTATTCTAACACAACACAGTGAACATACATTTTGTTGTTCCTATAAATCACAATATAAAACACAGTTCTACACAGTTTGATGTTAAGTACTTGCACAAATTATTGCATATAGGAATACACAGCCAGTTCATCAGCAAATCTAAGGTGCTAGCCTCCAACTATGATCTTGTGGAGGCATTAATCCTGCTCGAAAGAACTTATACACAAGAAGACACCAGAGATTAGAACATAGTAGCACGATATCATCCTTTCTAACTAAGCCCACTTAGTTTTGCTTCATATAGGTGTTCAAAATTCTAGTAGGCACAGATGCAAAACAATGTTGCTGAAAAAAACTAAGGGAGTTACAAATTTATGTTTCCATAGGAGCTTACAGAGAGGCACTTAAGTTATGTTTCCATAGGAGCTTACAGAGAGTCAATTTATGTTTTCACAGGAGATTAGAGGGTAGGAGCACCCAAAACAAACAAAAAAAAACTCATAGAACACACAACTCGCCTATACTTGCAGGCAGAACTCAACTAAAATTTGAAAGTGAACTAAATTGGCTCAATAAAATGCATCAGCAATGAATTTCTAAATGGCATGAAACGACATAGATTTAAAAGGAAAACATCCAGTCATACATGTCATGAACGAAAAATGGCCCATAGAGCTGAAATTCTGGAACAAAAAAAAATCAGAGCACAACAATCTTATCTTTCATTACCTGCAGTACAACTATCATATACCAATATAGAAATCTTGCATATTTTATCTCTTAACCGCAGCTCAACAAATATATTAGAAATATGAAATAATACTCACAGGTTGGTATCCTGTCATGGAATGCCACATCTGAAGCTAGGAAGACATGTTCAACTCTTGCTCCTTTGGCCTACACAAAAGAAACCCAATTTTAAACTCAGTTCTTGGTGAGACATGTCACTTGATTACATAAAAGCCTAAGTAATAGCTTATACAAACTCCAGCAATTTCTTTACTACTCCAAACAGAAGTTCAGAACCTGTGATATGTGTTTGAAGGACAAGGCCAATATAGTAGGTCATTTCACTACAGCTCAAAAAACGGAAGAAATACTCCTAGTTCTACGGCAGCAAAGCAATTTCTTGACAAGAAAGGGAGGAACCCAGCTTTGTAGATATTCCTGGTGTAAGTTTCATGTTCCTGCAGCATAGCAGAGAGGGATTTATGAAGTTATGACAAATAATGGACAAACCCATATCTCTTTATTGACAGATTTGCAGTTAGGGATTAGAAACTCATCTTAATGATCTCATAAACAAACAATGATTCTTAGCGGCTCCTAGTTCTACGGCTCCACGAAACAAACAATGATTCTTAGCTGCTACTCATAGTCATCTGAACAGTTTGCAACAACATGGAAGCTCACGCTGCAAGCTGACACAAGTTATCAAACTTAAGTGAGAGATAAACTGAGAGCAGAGGAATCAAGTAGTCAAAACAATATCAGCAAGTTCAGTAGAAATGAATTAGTGCAAATTCATCCTTCCAGGTTTACACACAGAAATATCAGCAAGTTCAGTAGAAATGAATTAGTGGTTACCTTGAAGTTTATCAGAAAGATTAATCAGATGAACTAGCATCGAAGTAGATCCAAGAGCAGTGGCATATTCACACTGATAAGGTCTGCAAGTAAAATGATTCAGTGAATTAGACCATTCCAACAGGTGGCAGAGAAATTATTGACAGTAAGCAAACATGAATTAGCTCAGTTTTGACTCGTTTCAAATAAGTAAACTCTGTGCTGCCAATAATTTGCCTATTAAGTAGTTAATGGAAGCAGAAGAAAACTATCGAAGGGCTTGTTCCTTTTAGTGAGGTTAGATGCAAGCATATCACAATTTGGACTCCAGAAAATAAATCATTGCATGCCCATCCACTTTATATCACAATATGGATCATTTAAATAAGATCATTCACAAAAGAATTAGAGATTCACACATGCTTGCACAAGTAAAAGCAGGAGAGCATTCAGAGAAGCTCCAATTTAATTATTGATAATACTTTGGTTATTGAAAAATGCTCAAGAACATTACCTTGACATAGTCAACCTGACCACCGGCTTCAGTAAGTGTCTGCACTTTTTTATCTATCTTCGTTGTCTGATGCCCAGCTTTTAACCCTTGCTCCTGCACATACACCATTCAACAAATTTGAAAGCTTAAATCAGAGGGAGCATACACAACTAGTAGATCCATTTAGGTGTCCTAACTACTGTTTTTAGGAATGCACAGATCAAAAGGATACTAGTTAGCATGATATGTCTGACAGAATAGACCTATCTTTCATCACCTGCAGTACAATGGCTTGCAGTAAGGTGCAGTGAGCAGTAAGGTACAGAATAAGCTACAGCCTTCATCTAATTTATCATGTAATGCATCTAAAAAATGTGTAGATGTTCCTTGGAATTCTAATAAATTTACTATCAAGTATCAGACCTTGGTGAGAAGCTAGCACTGGCATGCATCGAATAGAAGTTAATTCGTACCATAGTTCTAAATATGTAACACCGAATCCATCATCGCATCATTTTAGATGAAATCAGAATCACATCGACTAGCAAGTTGTCATACTTCATGCACAATTACAACCCAACACAGCTAGTATTAACTATCTGCCGAGACGAGATTTAGATTGAACCAATCGTCCCTGGGAAATTGATACCTAAATCATCAAATAAGATAGGCGCATGCATACCCAATTACTAACTGACAGAAACCCAAAGAGAGACTGAGGGGGCGATCGATGAAAACGACGGTGGTGGATTGGCTCACCTGGGAAGAACTTGCCGACGACGCGGACGATGGTCCGGCCGGCCCGGTCGGTGCCCTGGACGCGCACGACCTGGAGCTCCTCGAGGGCGGAGAAGCAGGCGTGGGCCTCAGCGAGGTCGGGGAGGCAGTCGTGCCACTCGTCGCGGTCGGCGAAGGTGAGGAGCGCGGCACCGGCGTCGGTGACGAGGAGGGAGAAGTCGCTGCTGGCGCCGGAGCCCGACACCCGCTCGAAGCCGGATCTGGCCTGGCCCCTCCCCCGCCGCCGGACGAAACCCTAACTGCGAGGGGAAGGGAAGGGGATGCCCGCGGGGGAAGGGAAGGGAGCAGAGCGCCCAGAGACCGGGTCTGCCGCCGCCGCCGTCGAGGAGGAAGTGGGGGCACGGCAGAGGCCGGGGCTGCCGCCGCCGCCGCCGGATCTCGGGAGGAGCCACTCCGGAGGGCGCGAGAAGGTATGGGGGGCGGAGGTCGCGGATCTAATCCATCGGGGGCGGAGGTCGCGGATCTAATCCATCGGGGGCAGCTGGGTGCGGCGGCATCTAGGGTTGAGTCGGGTGGAGAGGAGTGGATAGAGAGCGAGGGACGGGGCCGGAGGGTGACAGGGAGCGAGAGGGCGGGCGGGTGGAGAGGAGAGACTCGGGGGAGGAGCGCGGACGTGAGGGTGCGGTCAACTGCATTGGATAAATTTTTCGGGTCCGGGACTTTGTTGGAGACGCGGTTCTACTGGGCGCGTCTGCTGCCTCAAACGCTTCGCATTTTGCCCAGTATGAGAGACGCGGTTTTCAAATCCGCGTCTCCAAGTTACTCGCATACGGGAGACGTGTGTTGTTAACCCGCGTCTCCCATATTACGGGAGACGCGGTTTGTTGATGCACGTCTCCTGTATGAGTATATAGGAGACGCGGGTTGTATGAGCACATTTATGGGAGACGCGGCTGTTCAACCCGCGTCTCCTTTATTAAAAAGGAGACGCGGTTTAATTCCGCGTCTCTCATAATAGTGTCTTCTTTGTGGCTTTCTTACATAGTGGGAGACGCCGCGCCGCCGCCGCTTCGCCATCGCCATGTCCCCGAACTTGTTGCTCCTGCTGGCGGCAAGCTTCACGCCCATCTCCGCGAGCTCCACGGCGGTGCTGGTGAGGGATGACAGCCTGGGGACACGGAGGCTTTGGGTACGCGCCGGACCGACCTGACGGCGGTAGAAGAGGCCGAGGAGATGCGGCGGCGGCGGGTCGGCAACGACTCCGTGCAGCAGGTGGGAACCTGTTGGTGTTGCTTGGTCGTCGTTTCCGGAGTCGAAGGCGGAGGCCATGAGAGAGAGGAACCTGCCGACGGGCACACCGCCCGGCCTCAGCGCCATGAGGGCCTCCAGCACCGGCCAGGGGATCTGGTTCTCGAGCAGCATCACGTCCCTGGCGATGGCGTCGACGCAGGTGTGCACCTCCACCCTAGACATGAGCGGGTCCTTCCATGCTGGCGTGTCCGGGTCGTCGGGGCACATGGACACCATGAACTGCAGCAGGAAGCAGCCGTCCAGCAGCATCATGAGTCACCGCCTAGCGTGTAGTCGTCGGCGTAGTAGCGGCGGCAAGAGAGGGCCACCGGGAAGATGCTAGCTTCAACGGCCTTGAGCGGCTGGTTCGCGGCCCGGCAAAACTCCTCCAGCGCCGCGCGCTTGGCCGCCTCCATGGTCTCAAGCCCGCGCGCGTCATGGTGGTATGGACCCAAGGCCACGGCCACCGGGGTGGTGATGTCGGTGCCAGTGGGCGCATCGGCTCCGACGATGCCACGCAGGCTTGCCTCTACCCTCTGGATCGTGACAATGGAGTCATTGCTCCGTGGCAGCGCTGAAGGGGTAAGGGAATGATATGCGGGTTTCTACCAAACCGCCGCGGCCGCCTCTTCGTGGCATGGCCGGGAAAACAATGTTGTTACCGTACAGGAGGTGGATGCTGATGAGGGCTTGTGCTCACTGGGTCTAGTTTATTTAATTAGTCTCTGCAGCAGCCAGCCAAGAAGATGTCATGTATGTATAGGAGATCGAGTGGAGAGAGACCAAATTAAGTTTGGTGAGGTCTCTGCTCCTCCAATGCTCCTTCCGCCACCAACCAAGTGGACAAGTTAATTTGTATTTTAATAGTACCACTAGTAATTGTAATACGAATATGTAATTATAAGAACGGGATATATGGAAATAGAAAATTATTCAGAAACAAAGATCCTCAGACCTTACTAGCACCAGAGCCGGGCAGAGAAGGAAGGGCATGTTTAAGTTTGTAAACATATCTAGTACTCCCTCCTTTCCAAATTATAGTTTGTTTGATTTTTTTTCGAATGCATGTTTGACCGCTCCTCTTGTTCAAAAAATTTGTGCAAACATAGTCAAATTCAAGTCATTCTTCAACATCTTTTATTAATAAAACAAAGCCACAACCAAAAATAAAATAATATTTTGCATAACTTTTTGAATAAGACGAGTGGTCAAACGAGCTATAATTTGGAACGGAGATAGTAACAAACAAAGTAGAACAATAGAAAAACACAATCTCTTCTACGGTTCACATTCTATTCTCTGGTGAGAAATAGTCCTGTATATGACAGAACCCCATATCAACCAATGACACTAAAATCTGCACAGAACTACATAGACATGTAGATGCAAATGCAGTGGTGCCCAGTACACAGTGTTGTTGCATAGAATATCAGATGCATGTGCATTGAGAAGATCACAAGAGATCTCACTAAGCACATTCCGGTAGTGCGCCAGACTGGCACGACAACGAGGCAATGCATGCAAGGTTGTACTATATGCCGATCTCCATTATTGGTCCAGCAAAGGGAGCAGTGCTACAGAACAACCATTTCGTAAAGCTAAAATTTTGTACTATGAAACAACTCGCTCTGGCTGCTATGAAAGGAAGAATCGGGCATAACTATACAAAAATGTCAATGCGACCGCGATATCACAAACTATTAGTTTCAAATCATGTGAGCAATGGACTGGACATATCGCATACTATCTCCATTCCAAATTATAGGTCGTTTTGGCTTATTAGGTTCATAATATTTGTTATGCACCTAGATAAACGATATGTCTAGATACGTAGCAAAATCTATGAACCTAGAAAAGCCAAAACGGCCTATAATTTGGAACGGAGGAAGTACTATGTTATAAAAGTATAGTGTTATGTGTCCATGTCAATTTTGGGACATAAATGAGTTGTGGAGTCCAAGCTAGCTTTGAATAAAAAAAGAGAGGCATATCTTGATAGTTACCTTTGATACAAAGATTGTTTGGATGTGATTGTTTTTTGAACAATATATTCGCCATGGGAAAATTGTCTGTACTTTGTTCCAAAGAAAAACATTATTCCACATAATATATATAGAATGTTCTTCTGATATAGAGCAAAATTTTGCGTAGCCAGGTCAACACATGCTTTGATTAGTTATTAAATTAAAACATGTGACTCATAATTAAATCAAGCTGTGGCCGCGAGAATTTTGTTGGTTGGTGAATGTATTCGGTCGTGCATTGCTTGGTGCATTATATAATTATAGTCGAAGTTGTGCTGAAATTGACAAGTTGACAATAATATTATTGCCAAGTGAGAACAGTATTATCCCAAGAGATACGATGTATCTTTTAATCTTCTTTAGAAGCACAGATAACGTAAAATAAATTAGACGCTGCCAAAAAGTTTATTTGACCGAGCAAAGACTTGTTTTTCTCTTAAACAAATCAAGACACAGAATATTTTCACGTGGAATATAAATCGATTCAACATCTGCAATAATATCAATCGATATTTGATTTCAGAGATTCGGTTTTGCAAGAAGTAAAGAAATCACTGTTAGTTTAAAGTCTGACATCAGTAGAGACAACTGGACACATGCTAACACTACTGTGGGTATTAAGTACTGGCCCAACTTCTACCGACGGGCCACGGCCCGATCGGATTTGCACATGACCCTCAAAACAATTTAGTCTACTTTTGCCGCACCTATTGGAGCAACAGGTATAATCTTCCACAACTAAAAAGAGAAAAAAGTTATTATCGCGTTTGGTGCGACCAGCACATTACCATGGCAAGACCCCCTTTTTGTGATCTTGGCCATCCGATCCTTGTACGTCCACCTGTCAACCACTAGAGGTCGGTCGGAACCGGTACTAAAACATGTGTTTAGTATCGGCTCGTAAGAACAGTAGTTACGGGGCAGTTTAGTACCGGTTGGCGACACCAGTCGATACTAAAGTGAACCACGGGTGATCGGTTGGGGCACATTAGTGTCGGCCAGCCACCGCCTCCAGTGACCGGAACTGATGGGCGATTTTCCAGCTTTGACGGTGAACCAATTAAAAAGTCCAATGTGCCCAATCACCCTCGTAGTATTCAATATATATTGTTTTTAGAAGCAAAGCGATGTCTTGGTAGTTTTAGCGAAACAACTGAAATTGAGTCACAAATATTTATAAGTTAAATCTGTTTGTGCAAAATAAACACTACCAGAATCCCCCTTTGCCGTGTGCCAGGTGCACACGGCAAAGGCTCTTTTACACATGGTAAAGACTTTGCCGTGTGTAACACACGGAAAAGCGCACACCGCAAAGTTTTAGATGACAAAGAATCTTTACCGTGTGCCAGATCACGGGGCACACGGCAAAGGCCCGATCTGGCACACAGCAAAGAGCGACACACGGCATTGTTTTGATTCCGAAAAAACGCAAAATAAAATAGCAAAACATTTATTTTAATGGGGAAAATCACGCGCTACGCGGCCGGCGGGATTCAAACCCGCGCCCTCTCCTTCGCGCGTAGCCTCCTGTACCACTGCGCCACTCGAATCTTTGTGTCCATATCCCATTTTGATTCCCCTCGTATTAAACTTTTTCGAGTGTAAATTGTTTATTTGAGGCCCTATATAACTTCAAATAAAAAAGTCGTGAACTATAAAGTTTCATAACATTTCAAGATCTACAACTTTCGTTTTGGTCAAAAGTTCATCCGAGGTCGTTTATACAATTTGAATTTTTAAATTTGAAAAATTCAAACTTAGTTTTCGTTGACAAGATGACTTCAAACAAAAAAAGTGGTCAACTACAAAGTTTCATCATTTTGGTCAAACGTTCATCCAAGGTTGTTTACAAAATTTGAATTTCAAATTTGAGAAATATAAACTTAGTTTTTCGTTGACCAGATGATTTCAAATAAAAAAGTTGTGAACTACAAAGTTTCATAACATCTCGATCTAAACAACTTTCATCTTGTCAAAAGTTCATACAACATACCGGTAGTAAGATTGTTCACAAATCTTATACATTTCTTTTCTTGTTTTAGGAAACTATATGAGAGGTATATGATTTATAAACACTTTTGGTGTATGAAAGGTTGACACACGGCAAAGAGAGGTCTTTGCCGTGTGTTTTGCTTTGACACACGGCAAAGACCTCTTTGCCGTGTGTCAACGTTTGACACACGGCAAAGACCTCTCTTTGCCCTGTGTGTTTTCTTTGCCGAGTGTTTTTTTTTTTTTTACTCTTTGCCGAGTGTTTTTTCTTTGCCGTGTGCTTTTAAAAAAACACTCGGCAAAGAATCTTTGCCGTGTGTCCCGAGAAAAAACACACGGCAAAGAGCGTGACACACGGCAAAGAGCGGATTTCCGGTAGTGAAAGATTGAGGGCTACACGCTAAAATATATAGTATACCTGTCTAAAATTTCAAGCATACATAATTTAGAAATACTTGTCCCCATAAGGCATTATTATGCCACCACCCACCGACATTGTTGGCTTGACAGATTAACCATGAGATAGCAGTACAGGATGAAAATTTCTATGAATCTATAATGCAAAACTTCCTAATTAATCTTTTTGGAACGACACATCACTTAGTTTCAATCAATTAAACAATTCATATATTTTCAGTTCAAAAGGAAACAAAAAATAAACAATGAGACCATAATGACATAATCTACCGATGAATTTTGAACAATAGATCATCATGGATTGATCACATTATTATCTAACACTCTTAGAGAATAAAACTTTACGGCTGCAAACGTAGAAAGATCTCAATGACAAAGTAATACTGAATCAAGATAAGCATTGATAATTGTGACACGTTGTATACTGGCATACTGCACACACAGAAAACAAGTGCATGCGCATGCTCATGCTAATTAGTATAGATGGCCAACTGGGCCGCCCAGCACAGCACGGCACTAACACGCCAGGGCACGACACGGCTAAGGCACGACACGGCTAGGCACGGCTAACATTCGTGTCGTGTCGTGCAGGCACTGCGTGCCGGCTCCTTGGCACGAACACGACACGCACATCATTTAGCCGTGTCGTGCCGGCACGGCAACACGGCCGGCACGCCGTGTCGTGTCGTGCTGTGCACGGCCAAATCATTCACACCTCATTTAACTCAGAACACAGGCATTCATTCATATATATATATATATATATATATATATATATATATATATATATATATATATATATATATATATATATATATATATATATATATATATATATATATATATATATATATATATCACAACTTCATAAGATCATCAGATCATAAATTCACAAGTTTCTAAGTCACAAATCAAACATCTTCACAAAGGTTACAGAAACTTCATCGCAAGATCATCAAACATCATCACAGAGACATACACAGAGACAAATGATTTAGAGTTTGAGCTGGTGCAATGGCTGCCTCATTAAAAACCTATCTAGGTAAAACTCACACCTCGTGAGAAACCCTAGACAGGAAAAGAGTACAGCCCAACTCAATCAAATACTTAAAAGGTTCAATATTACAAAGTTTAAATGTTCCACATGACAGAAATAAATAAGACAGATACAATCATTCATCAAGAAACAGCTCATCAAAGCAGGCTTCTAGGTCCTTGTCCTCCACTGCATGTTGTAGTCTTGCATCACCAGCCTCCCAATCCTTGATCAAAGAGAGCATCTCCACCTTTTCTGGGCTTAAACGTCGTCTGCGCTCCTCAATGATCCTGCCAGTTAGACTGAAAGCAGATTCTGAAGATATGGTAGACACGGGCACAGACAAAACATCTTTAGCAAAGATTGAAAGCACTGGGTAAGTTAGTTTGTGCTCATGCCACCAATTTATGATGTTAAAATCATCATCAAAATGGCTTACAGTGTCACTATCCAAGTAAGAAGCAAGTTCAGAACAAAGAGAAGTAGCACCAGTGGTTGCTGCTTGCAGCAATGCACTTGCAGAAGTTCTTCTAGACAAAGAGGGTGGGGTGGAGGTAGAGAAAGAAGTACCAGAACCAAGGCTGGGTGTACCAGAACCAACACCAGTAGCATTAGCACCAAAAATCTTACCCCAGGCAGTCTTTTTCTTACCAGAACTCACTGGCTGTGAAGGTCTCTGCATTCTCACTGCACCAAACTTGTCATCATATTTGTTAAACATGGTATTTAATTCAGCTCTTACCTCAGTTAAATAAGGGGCATAATCAGTACCAGACAGATTAGATAACAGAACAAGAGCATTGGTTAAACCCCTAATCTTTGCTCTAGGATCCATGATGAAAGCAATTGAGTATAGCATAGGTATGTCCCTCCAGTACTTAAAGAATTTGTCTTCATAGGGACAACCACTAGTCTAAGCAAGTTATCATTCTCATAAGTGCTCAAGTGTCCAGCTATCTCAATTATATGGTGCAATATCAATGCAGATGTAGGATAGTACACAGCAGACAATGCAACAGTTGAGTCATAAAATAGCTCCAGAAATGTCAAGATGTGTTCAGCAACATACCAGTGTGCATCAGTCAACAGGTGAGGTTCATCTGTACCCCTGGGCCAGTGAGTTTGGATAAACACACCAAAGCTTTTCTATGAGGGACAAGATGCTTAAGCATTAGGTAGGTGGAGTTCCACCTCACATCCATGTCAAGTCCAAACTTCCTAGGACGCTCACCCACTGCGATGCAATAGCTCTTATATGCTGCAATACGCTGGTTAGAAGAGTTTAAGAAAGCAATTGCTGCTCTAAATGCTTCAAGGTAAGGCTTAAGCCTCTTCAAGCCAGACTTAACAATAAGATTGATAATGTGACAAGCACATCTCTGATGCAAGAACAGAGTACCCATGTAACCAGAAATTTTAGGAGATAGAGAGACCAAAGCAGTAGTATTAGATGATGCATTGTCCAAAGTAACAGAGAATACTTTGTTAGTCAAGCCAAACTCTTCCAACACAGCAAGCACACGTTCCGCAATGTTATCACCGGTATGGGACTCATCAATGAGCCTCATACCTATGATACGCTTCTCAAGTTGCCAATCAGAACTAACATAGTGAGGAACAACACTAAGGTAGTCTTCCTTAGCATTACCAGACCATATGTCAGATGTAAGTGCAACAGAGTTAACAGATTTCAAAGACTCAATCAGCACATCACGGCGATCAGAGTAGTACTTCACAAGATCTCTACTGGTGGTTTGTCTAGAGACAGAAACAAACCGAGGATTATGAGCAATTTTAATGTACTCCTCAAATGCATCAGAATCACCAAGTGACAGAGGAAGATCAAGTCGTGCAATCAAGCGACAAAGCTGTGTACGTGCAACCTCGTGACTGTACTCCCATTGAGCAAGACTACCATCAGCCTTAAACTGGAGATGAGACTGGGAGACACCACGAAGTTTATGATTCCTAGCAGCACATTTGCGCCTATGACGCAAGAGAGAACCAGTGCCAATACTAGACTGAGCAGCATAAACAGAACCGCAATGGTGGCACTTAGCTTTGATGCGAATTCTCTTACCGTTCACTACCTTGAAGATCTTCTCGAAGTCCTCCCACACATCAGAAGTGCAGGATCGGGTCCTCTTGGCACCAGTGCTCTGCGTGTCATTCTCCTCATCACCATCTGCAGCACCACCATCTTCATCAACGTCGATAGGATCAGCTGCATGGCGGCCGAAGAGCTCATCCCGTCCACCCATCAAGTCATCTTCATCTTCTCCGGTCTGTCCAACCATCCGAAGCTCATCGTCATACGACACAGCAACGTCGTCGTCGCGGTCCGCGTCCACCAACGCCAGCCTCTGGTCCTCGACGAACTAGCCATACCTGCATCAAACAACATCAAAGATTCAAGATCCAGAAAGAAAGAACAACAAAGAAAAGACGAAAGGAAGAACAACACATACCTGGCTAATTCTGAGCACCAGAGTCGCCGACGAGGTCGACAGCAATGCGCAGACGAACAGGAGCCCGGAGATGGTGAGATGTTGAGATGCTAGGGTTAGGGTTTGGGGACGGATTCGAGCCTTCGAGGTGACGGAGAGCTGGAGAGGACAGAGGAGAAGGAGATTAGGAGAGGGATGTCGTCACGTGTCGTGCCGAGTCGGGGTCATGGCCAGCGGCAGCGGAGATCTGCGGCCGGAGAGGGAGAAGACGAGAGCTCTAGATCTAGGCGAGCAGAGGAGGAGACGACGAGGCAGCCAGGCAGGGGGCTGGCTGGAGCGGGAGGGAAATGAGCTAGGGTTAGCCGCTCGGCCCGCTCCCCCCCGCTCGCCTCCGCTATATCGTGTGCGCGGCCGCGGGCGATATTGGGCCAGTGGGCCTCTAACGGCTAGTAGGCTGAACGGCTATTGACTAGCAGGCCGAAATAGTCGTGTTTTAAATGGGCCACCCCCTTTTCATGTCGTGTTCGTGCTGGCACTGCGTGTCGAGATCGCGGCCCAGACACGGCCCGTCCATCGTGTCGTGTTGGCACTGACACTACGGCCATCGTGTCGTGCCGTGTTCGTGTCGTGTTTTTAGTGTCGTGTTTCGTTGCCGCCCGTCGTGTCTGGCCCATCTGGACATCTATACTAATTAGCTTAGCTATGGCATTTCTAGATAACATATGTTGGACCTATAGCATTAGCTACACACCTAGACATTAAAATTGACGAATAGATAAGTATACAGACGGCATGCATGCAGTGTTGCAGACAATAAGTTCATCACAAATCTTTGTTTGTCTATCTTTAGTTCCTGAACAATCTCTTCTTCCTCGTCCTCGCTCTCGTCCTCGAAGAAGTCAGAACGAAGCTAGCAGATGTTCCATCCAGAGAAATCAATCTCGTCATCCTCCTCTTCGTCCATCTGATTCCAGAACTCCTTCAACGACAGCCGGTGCTCGGCCCTCTTCCTGAGGAACTCATCATCCACCAAGACAACACCCACAGTTGGCCTCGTACTCGGCGCGCATCCATGCCTGGTACTCGGCAAAGCTGTCGTTCGTGGCCTCGAACGCCTCGACGACCTTGGCGGTGGCGTGGCCGCTGGTGAGGTGCTCGGTGCTCCCTCTTCCACGAAAGGACGCACTCGACCTCATCCTTCGGCAGCGGTGTCAGCCTCTTCGTCGCTGATGGTGATGGAGCCTCGTCGACGACATTGCCTCCAGCCGCCGCCGGTGCTTCGTCGGGCTCGACGCCATCCATGAGTCCGGCGGCCTCGGTATCAGCATCCGTGGACTTGTTGTCAGCAGAGTGTTTCTCTCCAGTCGGAGATGCCTGCAGTGGACTCCACCGCATCCGGCGGCGTCGATGCGGCTGGCAGCGTCAGCATCCGTGGCCTTGTTGTTAGCAGAGTGTTTATCTCTGTCGGAGATGTCTGCCATCACTATGGGAGAACTGAGCAACCATTCCCGCACTTTAGTGCCGGTCAGCCGGAGCCGGTACTAAAGGGGTCTTTAGTACCAGCTTCAAGCAATAGTAGCCATAAAACCAAGTTAGCATCGTGCACTTCTGACCCCACACCGCAACTGTCAGAAGCCAAGTTAGTACCAGCTGGTCTCCCCAACCGGTACTAATTTTACGCAGACGATTTAGTACCGGGTGAAGGCTCCACCCGGTACATAACGCAACAGGTTAGTATCGGGCAGAGCATTGAGCCGGTACTGACCAGACATGACCGCTGAAAAAATCCAAGTCTCGCAGCTCCCTTCCTTTTTATTATCGCCTCTGCCTTCTCCCTCCTCTCCTTATCTCTTTTTCCTTCTCTCCAAAGGTCATTCCTCCTCCCTTCCTCTAAGCAGGCCGGTGGAGCAGGGGCACGCGGCCCTCCTGGCGCGGGGCCGCCGGCGAGCTGGGGCGCGCGGTCGTCCCGGCGTGGGGGCCGCCGGCCGGGGGGGGGGGGGGGCTTCCCGGCGCGGGGGCTGCTCACACGGGCGCGTGCGGGAGGCCATCCCGGCAGAGGCGTGGCCGGCGGAGCTGCATAAGCGGCCGCGCAGGATTCGCCGCCAGCGACTGCGTGGCGATCTTGCGTTATTTCTGTGATTTTGTGAACTTGTTGTGATTGTGATTGTTCTTGATTTTTTTCAATGACTAGTAGAAGGGCACGTGCACAGGCACGTGAACATAAAAGTTTTTGATATTTAATAATGCAAAAATTATTTAAAACTCGAACTATTCAGAATAGTTTTTTTTTTGCGAGTTTGACGAGGTAAACCTAACTAAAGAGGGTATTGAAAGAAAACAATATCGTTATAATCATGCTAACTTAGAGTTTGATGATATAGAAGCATTAAATATCTAAAGCAATACTTATAGTGTATATTTGCTAAATTAGTTATGATCAACTATCCTCTTAGTCACTGTTCTCCTGACTTGATGTTTTTGCTTTGCTTGGGTAGTAAATTGGACTCTGTCAGCTTGGTGACGTTCAGACACTTTTGCATACTGCAGGCAATAAAAGAAGAGCAAATAAACGCAACTTTGATGGATCAGTAACGCATCGCTAATTAGCTTAGCTGTGGCATTTCTAGATAACATATATGATGGATCTATATTATTAACTACTACACACCGCTCGACATGTCATAAAATCAACGAATTGATAAGTATACAGACGGCATGCATGTGTTACCTAAAAAATATTCTGAATTAAAAAGCGCTCAAGTGTTACCTAAAAATACGAGCCACCCGCGCAAATTTGTGCGGGCCAACTTGCTAGTTATTTAGTTATTATAGATAACATATGATCGACTTATCGTATTAGCTACACACCGCTATATCATGAAATTAACGAGTAGATAAGTATACAGACGGCATGCATGGATACAGATAACGTTAAGTTCATCACAATCTATGTTTGTCTATCTTGAGTTCCTGAACAATCTCTTCTTCCTCCTCGCTCCCATCATTGTAGAAATCAGAGCGAAGGTCGCTGATGTTCCATCCAGAGAAATCAATCTCGTCCTCCTCCTCGTCGTCCATTTGATTCCAGAATTCCTTCAACGACTGCCTGTGCTCGGCCCTCTTCTTGAGGAACTGGTCATCGACCAAGACAACACCCCCATTGGCCTCGTACTCAGCGCGCATCCACGCCTGGTACTTGGCGAAGCTGTCGTTCGTGTCCTCGAACGCCTCGATGGCCTCGGCGGTGGCGTGGCCGCTGGTGAGGTGCTCCCTCTTCCACGACAGGACGCAGTCGACCTCCTCCTTCGGCAGCGGCGTCAGCCTCGTTGTCTCTGATGGTGATGGAGCCTCGTCGACGACATTGCCTCCAGCCACTGCCGGCGCTTCAACCGCAGGCTCGTTGCCATCGATGCGGCCGGTGGCATTGGCATCCGGTGGCCTTGTTATTAGCACAGTGTTTCTCTCCGTGAGAGATGCCTCCAATGGACTCCACCGCAGTAGGAGCTGCAACCTTCTCCTCCTTGGAGGTGCCCGCCGCTGCCATGGATCTATCCGATGCCAATGTGCTCCGTGACAGGAATCGCAGGAACCCTCGCTTTTATTTTTGTCGATCGGAATCTTGATCGTGATCCGGATCCCACAGATCGAGTCGTTCACGTCTCGGAAACTTGCGAGTCCTTTGCGTGTGCCCCACCTGACATGATCCACCTACACGGGTGATCGAGTCGGAGTCGGGTTCGCAGTCCGAGTCCAAGTCGGAGGCAAAGTCCGCGGGGCTGTGAGGAAGGGACCCAACTACGGCGCCATACCGCCATATATATATATATCCAAACGCCCGGTGCCTCGTAACTTAAGAGTCCAGGGTTTCAGAGAGGTAATAAGGAGAGAAGGGCCATGGAGACGAAGGTGGAAATGTTGAAGGAGAAGGCGGCGTCGAGGGAGTTGATGCACAGGACGGCATACGAGTGGTTGAGCGAGTGCAGCAAGCCTGCGAAAGAGGATCCGGCTTTGCGTCCCTGCTGCAAGGTATGCAAGGTCATCAGCGAAAACTACGACGACCTGCAGGTGGTTGCGGCCTGCAAGATCTGCGTCGTCAAGGCGGGGGCCTTGAGGAGGATCATGGCGGCCGGTGGGGACGACGACATGATCGAGGCGGCGGAGGGCACGCCGGCGGGGCTGGTGAAGGCGTCCGCCTTGGCCGAGAAGGAGGTGGTGGAAACGGTGACAAAGGAGGGCTACGAGCGCGGCAAACCGGTGACCATCGTCACGGTGAGGGTGCCGTATCATGACATCAGAGCGGTGATGCGACTTCCTCCGCGCACGCCCCTTGGTCCTCTCCCTGCGGATTACTTGCTCCGTCACTCACGCATGGGCCATATCGACCTCCTTGAGGCTGCGCGTGCTGGCGCGATCGCGGCCCTGTCCAGCATCAAGACACAAGAGAACGCTCTGGCTCAGTTCTTTGAGATGGGGTACGCCACGCTCGAGCTCCAGGTCGTCGACGGCTAGCTGGAAGTGCAGGGAATCGGTAGAAAAAGTAATAAACAGCGTGCAGTACTTTGTGGGCTTTAATCGTCTTATTTTGTGTGTGTAAAGTGCCTATGGGGTTGGTTTCAGCAAATCCAATGTAAGTGCTTTAAAGACTGAAGCTCGATCGTATTCTCTTGCCTCTTCTTCTTTTTTCATCCCAAGATTGACAAGCATATGTCACTACGGGAAAACCGGCCGTTGCCGTGTGCACGGCCCCTGCAAAGAGCCCTCTTTGCCGTGTGCCAGGCACGTGGCACACGGCAAAGGGGCAGCACACAACGTCTCCCCCCTTTGCCGTGTGCCCCGGCCAATGCCACACGACAAAGGGGCAACTCACGGCAAAGAGGGCCCTTTGCCGTGTGCCTGACCTTTTGGCACACGGCAAAGGAGCAACACACGGCACCGGGCCCTCTTTGCCGTGTGCCACCCGTTAGGCACACGGCAAAGGGGACAGTTAAGTCACGGCCGCTGCCCTTTGCCGTGTGGCCTGCCGTGTGGCGCACGGCAAAGGGCCGACACACGGCAAAGTAATTTTTTTTCGTTATATTCCTTCCAAAATTTTTGTGGTGTCAACATACGGTACTTTGTAGTTCATGTTAAGATTTGGTACATTTCTCGATATTTTTGCTATATTTATTGAATTTATTTCTTTCCATGGATTTATCGACGAAAATTAACTTTTGAACTACAAGTGTGTCGAATAATTGAATATAATGGTTTCAAAAATAATATTCATGTTATTGAGTCTTATATTAGACTGTTTCCGGAAACTTGAATGAAATAACGAGCGACTTGTTCATGAAACCTGATTAGGTACGTGTGGCCCAATCGTGTTTTAATTCTAGAAAATAGAATCAATGTCTGAAAATCATAAGATTTGTCCTGACATCATCATTTCATGTGTATAGGGTGTGGTAAAAAGTAGAATGTGTTTCGCACAAGTTGTCACGTACTCTGTTTACAAATCGAACAATCTCCGGAGAAGTTTCAGAGAGTTGATGTTGTGTTGTTCATATTGTGAGGTGTAAGTGTGTCGAATTAGGTTTTCACTTTAAATCTTTTGTATATGCAAAAGGCAACTTAGATTATCGTGTCTTACCAAATTTGCAAAAATTTTCGGTCAAGTTTGATATTTTTTTATTTTTCAACTAAACAATATCTAGTTATTTACATGAAATAATAGATTTTTAATCGTTTCATCGTTTAGGTTCAAGGTTGTCTTTGAGAAACTATTTTCACAGTTTTTTAGAAAGTCAAATCATAAAATTATATTACGAACACATTTTTAAAAAATAGAACCAATTAAAAAAAATAACATTTGCCGTGTGCTTGGGTGTGCAGCACACGGCCTTTGCCGTGTGCTGCACACCCAACAGCAAAGGGGTGGGGGGGGGGGGGGGGCGGCTGTTTTTCAAAATACCCCCTTTGCCGTGTGCCGTGATCTAGCACACGGTGCCTTTGCCGTGTGCTAGATCACGGCACACGGCAGGGGGGCCCTTAGCCACACACGCAGCCACCACACACACACGAACGCACACACTCAGCCACACACGCCGCCGCCACCGCACGAGCCACGCCGCCACCGACGCCCGCGCCGCCGCCGCTGCCGCCGCCGCCGCGCCTCCACACCCACGCCCCCGCCGCCGCACCCCGCCGCCACGCCTCCACGCCCACGCCGCCGCCGCCGCGCCCTGTCGCCGGCCCCCGCCGCCGCGCCTCCACACCAACGACGCCGCCGCTGCGCCCCGCTGCCGCACCCCGCCGCCGCGCCACCACGCCCACGTCGCCGCGCTCCACGACCGGCTCCACGCGCCGCCGGGGTAGGAGGAGAAGGGAGGAGGTGGCTGGCCGGGGTAGGAGGAGGTCGGGGTAGGAGGAGGAGGCGGGGGGAGGCCAGGGTAGGAGGAGGAGGGGGGAGGAGAGGGCGCGCCGGCGGCTGCCCACGTCGCCGTCGGCTGCCCAGGCCGCCGGAGCCGTAGGAGAAGATTGGGCGCGTCTAGGTAATGTTTTTTAGAAATTATTAGTTAGAAATTGTTAGTTGGAAATTGTTAGTTAGAAATTTTAGTTACAAATGATTGTTAGTTATAAATTGTTAGTTAGAAATGGTTGTTAGAAATGATAGTTAGAATTGACTTAGAGATTTTTGTAGTTATAATTGCTACAATATGTGATTGACGGTCATCGTGCCGCTATGTGTATGGTTGTCGGCCGTCGTGCCGTTGTTTTGATGCAGGTTTGGAAACCTCCCCGTGCAGGGGAGATGCTGCCGAAATTTACAACTTTTGACATTTCTTTCCTTTTACTTTTCAGGACAGGGACACCAGTCTCCTCGCGCGCTCCTCCCTCCCCCCTCCCCGCGTCGCCGCCGGCCGTGTCCCCGCGCCGCCGCCGGCCGGGCGGCCATACGCCGCGGCCGGCCGGGCCCCCGCGGGGCACACTCCTCGGCACCCGCATCTTGCCACCGTTCTCGACTACTTTGCAGTAGAGCAAGGTGAGACATAAACATCCTCGTTTCCCTTACATGCATGTTAGCGGTTTACGTAACCTAGGCGTCTCCCGTTCAGAAGGGATACAGTTGGAGATATGCAGATCTTTTGCATATCTATGACTGTATCTGTTTCGAATTGTCAACATTTTTTGGACAGCACGAGGATGCGTAGCTGGGGTCAGTTTCCATGCTCTACTTCAATCCGAGACCGAATTTTGGCAACATCTCCCCGTTGTTCTCTGGATACACAATCTCCCTCTCGGGACGTGTATTTGGAGAACAGCGGGGAGGTGCTGCCAAAATTCGGTCTCGGATCGGAGTAGAGCATGGGAACTAACCCCAGCTACGCATCCTTGGGTGGGATTAGGACCTATCTTCACCTATTAGCTAGGCAGTATAAAATTCGTGTAGATGCAATTGATTTTTACATTGCTCATGCATTTTATTTTTATATTACTAGTTCGTATAGTAGAGGATGGATGACCATGAGTGAATGTACACAGGTTGGTCCAGTGGGGGTAACTTGAGCTTGGATGACCGTGAGTGGATGCAGTACGAGCACATGTTCCAGTGCGTGCACAACATTGGTTCGGTGGTAGGTCAAGCACCGCCGCCAGTTATGATGCCCCCACCAGCTCGAGATGCTACCCCTGTGAGTCTCTTCACAACTTTGAATTTTCATTCCTCATAGTGACTTAGAGCCGACTTAGATCCTAGAATGATTGAAAAAACGAAAATGCCTTACACTTGTTGACTTCTGATGAAACCAGAATTACTTGGATTTTGTATCATTTATGCAGTCCCCTCACCAGTCTGCGGCCTCGAATGATGGGCTGATCGGTGTAGACATGTCACCCTCTCAGCAGTCCCCTCACCCGCCACCGTGGACGCAGTACCCGTGGTCGCAGTTGCGTCCTGGCACGCCATTCCAGCCTTGGCCGCAGTTGCGTCCCGGCATGACGCCGCACCCTCACAGCTTCCCGTCGCCGTTCCCGACGCTACCTCACGGATCACCCTTCTCGCAGGAGCCACCGCAGCCACCTGGGTCTCAGTGAGTTGTATCGACGAGCATGGACTTATTATTTGCCTTCTATGGACTTGTATGCATTTGTATGGACTTGTATGGATTTGTATGGACTTGTATGGATTTTTATGGACTTGTGATGGTCGTTCTGATATATAAACTGCCTGTGATGGTCGTTGTGATATATAAACTGTCTGTGATGGTCATTGATATATAAACTGTCTATCATTGAGTTGTTTGGGGGTATAAGTAACAATAAACAAAAAAATGCAGTTATTGGGCCTTTGCTGTGTGCTACGGTAAAATCACACGGCAAAGATTGGGCCTTTGCCGTGTGCTTTTACCATAGCACACGGCAAAGGCACAGTATTTGCCGTGTGCCTTTACCATGGCACACGGCAAAGCCAGGACACGTGGCAGGCACACGGGGGCCTTTGCCGTGTGCCACGTGGCGCAGCACACGGCAAAGGCCCAGCCTTTGCCGTGTGCCTGGATGTCTGACACACGGCAGCTGCGCCACGTGGCACACGGCAAAGGCCCCGTAACGGGGACGGCCGTTACGCGTTCGGGAGCGCACGGCGAAGGCAGGGGCACACGGCAAAGAGGGCCTTTGCCGGCCAAACTTTGCCGTGTGCCCTTTGCCGTGTGCCACACACGGCAAAGGCTTTGCCGTGTGTATTTGAGCCTTTGCCGTGTGTATGGGGCACACGGCAAAGGGCAGAAATCCGGTAGTGTGTGATCTGACCCTCCTTATGCGGGGTTAACTCACATCGACGAAATTTTGGAAGTTGCAGCAATTAACGGCCTGAAACTCACATTCGGTATCAGAAAAACAAAGGAAAAGCTATACTTCACCCGGGTGAATCGAAGCCTCTCATCACCTGCTGCCACTCTCCACCCGGTTTAGGGCTTCGGGGTTGCCGGGGTGGGTGCTCACCCCCGACCTTAGAGGAGGGGCTGGCGGCGGCAGGTCGGCCCTGTGGAGGAGGACAGCGGTTGGGCCGGTGCCGGGTCGGGGGCGCCGAAGGAGATGACGGTGGTGGCTGGAGGCGCCGGCGGTGGGAGACAGCGGCGGGAGGGGTAGGAGACGGCCGGTGCGGGCGGGCTCTGCACGGAG
Organism: Urochloa ruziziensis; assembly: GCA_015476505.1. Classification (NCBI taxonomy): domain Eukaryota; kingdom Viridiplantae; phylum Streptophyta; class Magnoliopsida; order Poales; family Poaceae; genus Urochloa; species Urochloa ruziziensis. The sequence continues at coordinate 57,536,892 of CM027120.1, forward strand.
CTCCGGCGGACCCTAGCCCGCCCGCGCCGGAGGGGTGGGGGAGGGGCTGGGCGGCAGGGTGGCGGCAAGGGCTGGCCGGGAAGAAGAGGTCCGGATGTGCTGGGAAGAAGAAGAAAAGTTCTGGAGGGAGAAGATGATGGTCAACCCTCCGTTTGTCATCTAACGGTGGAGACTAATATTCCATAAATACATTATATGCCAGATGCCACATCGGCATGCACGTGATTTTTAAAATATGGTTACAAAAACTAATAATTACTTGAATCTAGTTAGTATAGTCCAATAAATGAGTTCTAACTCTGCACATAAAGGATATACTTCAAATTTATTTAGCAAAAGTTTATCATACATACATTTCCTTCACCCTTTTAACACATCTCTATAACCAATGTTGGCAATATTTTTAGTTAATTTTCTTGTTGGATCAATATCTTTGTTTGGTTTGGCTAGTATCCATGTAGTCTTTCTCGAAACACTTCTGGACAAAGCCATGCATAGTAGTTGACTATGCGAGAAAACAGGTTCAGGTAGATGTCAACATTTTCATGCTACTAGGGACATGTTTGTTCTACGTCTGAAACACATGATCCACTTTTAGCATGCATTGACACCTTTATGATCACATATATACCAATAAATAAAATACACATAAAAACATACTTGTTATTTAGGGGTAACAACAGAGATGTCATGAATCGCACCATGATAAATCAGTATCAACAAAAATAGTATTTTTAATTTGCTTAGTGATGGTTCTATCTGAAAATAGGATATTATAACCGGATCTCATTTGTTGCCAAAGAAATTTACATACCTTCATTACTGCTTGGATTCATAGACTTTAGCCTCAAGGTTGTTGGTCTAGAATTGTCCATGCGGTGTGTGTGCGCGCATGTGCCATTGAGCTAGCGCAAAATGTGCTTGATCGCCGACAAGTGAGGCTCCCATTCCCATGAGTCACGCATGTTTAAGAAGACCTGTTGTACAACGCATAAGGTATCAAGTTTTGTGAAGGTGAGATGATAAATCTAACAATACAATGACCTTGTGTAGGATCATTGACTACACGTACGAACATCTGATTTAGGATCATTCGCATGTGCGTCAATAGAAGTACTAGACGGTTTTCAGTCATACATCTCGAGAGAGTGCTAGAGACAGAACTGTATGGACAATGTTGGTTTCACCACAGGGGCTACAAGTCCCACAATAATTGATGCTCGGACGTTATGTGGACTCTGAAGTACCCACACTACAACACAAACCCCTGTTTTGCAACGAATGGCTTACAACGGAATCTAAAATGTGTTGCTGGCTGTTCCGCACCCCACCAGGCCACCTCCCCTAGCTTCTCGTCAAAGTAGAATATAACTTCCCTGGCTTAATTCACGGCTTCACGCCCGGGGTACAAGTTCTCATCCAGTCGTTCGCCTCTTCAGACTCGTAGTTGCTCGCAGATCTTGATTCCTCCTATCCGCCTCGTCCTCATGCCTGCGCCGCCATCGTCATCCCGTATGCCGGCATCGTACTTCCACAGCACGCGCTTCCCCAAGCAAGCTCTGTCAGATTTCCCAACAACGACAATGGGGGAGGCGGCATCTGGATCTGAATGAACCGTGCTCTACTTTCTGCCCCAGGACATCACCTCGCTGCATAGCATGCCTATCCCTGAGGTACTGTCCCCTCCCTCTTCCTGATGCACATACGGATTGGTCGATGATTTTTGGTACATCGAGTTTGGTTCCACGATTTTGTGTAATGTATTAGGTTTAATTAATGTTGTCAGTCAATTCTTTTTCAGTCCAAAGGATAAGTTTGTTTCCGACCTGATGATGTTTTTGAGTTCTCCATGTCTCCCAGAGTCTGATGAAACGCTATTAAGGTGGATTTGTACGACAAAATTTGTGGTCCCTTTCTTGTGCATTAGTATAGTACTGAATAACCGTATCAAATTCAGGTTCTAAGGTATGCAGAAGTAATTTTTTTATGGTATTTCTAGATTAGTTTTAGAAGCCTGTACTCATGAGATCCTGTCAAATATCGTGTCTACTTGAACCTTTTAACTACTTAAATGTCAGGATTCCGTATGTGATAGGACAATTTATTTTGCTGATCTGCAAACTTGTTCATGGGCAACAGCTACAATTCTTTTTTTTTTTTGGTATGATTCTTTTTTATTATTATTTTCAGGTCTCTTTGACATAGCAGAGCCAATGCCGACTACTAGTATCCTGCTAATTACCATCACCTCTAACGAGTAAGCAAGAAACAATACAATATTTTCCCCGCAGCTAATAACTTCATTTTGTCAGTTCTTTACACTTGCAAAGATAATCAGAACTGTTTCCTTACTCTGTTTTTGCATGAATTTGATCAGTGGCTTACTTGGTTCTGCATCATTCAATATGCTTTGACTGTACCCAGGAAAAGACAAAGAGTTATTTGCCTGGGCATTCGCCTGAAGTACTAATGGTTAGTTCAATCATCATAGCTCATACGAATTTACCCTGCCGACACTTACTTTTACACAGTGTTTCTTTAGGAATTAGATTAGAAATCCTAAAAGGAATAAAAGGAAATATAATGATTTCTAAATCATGGTAAAAGCCTTAAGTCCATCTAGAGTGTCTAGACTGCATAGTAGTACTCTTCCTTACTAAAAAAATGGGCACATTTTATTTGCAGATGAATGATGGACTGTAATGCTCAGCACAAGGGACAAATGCAAAGAGCCATTTGAAGGAAGGCACCAGATTCGATTAGATTAGAATGTGATTTCTGGTTGGAGTATATCAAACATTCTATGTTTGTTGTACGACATTGAATTGTTGGTAGTTCCAGCAAGCAACAAACACTCTTCTTCCGGCTGCCGTGACGCAACATATATAGTTCGATGCTAACAATACCCGCCATGGGTGCACACGCTGGGGGCAGAACAGGATCCGTGCTCAAGCACACACGGCGTTCCCACGTTGCTCCCTGACTCCCTGGTTAGCGCCGGTGTTCGCCTAGGATGCTGTCGATTCCCGAGTCCATATGGCCGGCGTCTTGCCCGTTCAGATCAAGAACTTCCTCCGCCCCCATCCAAATGAATAGTTAAAAACATTATCTTAGTCTAGTGATCAGGCAGCTCGTGCCTCACGACGCAGACCACAGCGTGTTCCTCCTACTTCCTAGCTGGAACCGATCAGACTGCTTGCATCTGCATTTTTTTTATGAAGGCCTCTTTCTGACCTGCGCCATCTTTCCTCATCAATAGCACGTTGCAATAAAATAGAAAAAATCAATAGCACGTTAGGTACTGACCGACTTGATTTGATTCTGATTGAGTTAACTAAGATCATTAATGTTGCAAGTTCGTAGAGTGTGCCTGATCGATTGATGTAATCTATGCAGGTAGTCTGCCGAGAGAGGTACGACTTTGATCCAGAGTAGTTGGGCGCCAAAGGCTGGCCATCAGCATGATTAGTCGTGCGTATTTTAATTTCCTTCCCATCGCGTCGACAAGGAATCAGTACGTATAATAATCTACTCTAGTGTAGTTAAACGAGCCATGACTTCCATTAGTCCTAGTTTTAATTTGGTGAAGATGTTCACACACTTGACAGCATCTGTAGTTAAATAGGGAAAAAAATCATTTAAACATGGTGGCCGATGCGCGTAAGCGTCCATCCATCGATAGACGGTGGCGATCAAGGTCATCTATAAAGACGACGGCGGTGGTGGAGCTCCTTCATGCGACTACACCACCTGCCACTGCTTGCTGCACAGATCTAGCCCCAACCATGGAGTTTGCGACGGGGGCATTTGGGAGCCTGCTTCCCAAGCTCGGCCAGCTGCTCCAGGATGAGTACAACCTGCAGAAGAGCGCCAAGAAGAACATCGAGTCCCTCAAAAGAGAGCTCGAGAGCATTCACGCTGCCCTTCGCAGTGTCGGCGAGGTGCCGCTGGAGCAGCTCAGCGAGCTGGTCAAGATCTGGGCCCGAGATGCACGGGAGGTGTCCTATGACATGGAGGACATCGTGGACACCTTCCTTGTGCGCGTCCAGGGTACTGATCTCCCGAGCAAAAAGAGCTCCAAAAGGTTCATTCAAAAGATGAAGGATTTTGTCACCAAAGCCAAGACACAACATGAGATTGGCCAAGAGATCAAGAACATCAACCAGCGTGTCATGGTGCTGGCCAAGCGACGTAAGAGGTTAGGATCCCGTTAACATCAGATATTAATGCATCTGATTTTTTCCTGAAATTTCCCTGATTTCCGATTTTGCATTGTTTCCTTGGACAGATATGAGTTTGCAGCTACTGCTCCAAAAACCTGTGAGGTTGACCCTCGCATAGCATCTCTGTACACAAAAGCGGCTGACCTTGTTGGCATCAATGAGGCAAGCAAAGAACTAATCATGAGGATAACAAAGGAAGATGACACACCTGTGCAGAAGCAAAGGATAGTATCTATTGTTGGATTTGGAGGACTAGGAAGACAACGCTTGCCAAAGCATTGTATGATGACGACCTTAAAGGGCAATTCGATTGCACGGCTTTTGTTCCAGTTGGGCAGACTCCAGACCTGAAGAAGTTTTTCAAGGACATGTTAATCAAACTTGACAAGCCGCAATACATGAATTTCAATTTTGGAATATTTGATTATGCAAGGCAATTCATTGACGAACTTCGAGATTTCCTTAAAAACAAGAGGTGCGTGTTTGCCTGCCCAATGTTTTTCTGGTGCCTTGTATGCATACATACTTTATTTTTTGTGATAAAGATTTTTTTCTCTTGCAAATAAAATAATGTAATAGTGAGGCCTGTTTTCTCAGGAATTATTGGCCTGTTTTCTCTAATTTTCAATTTACGGCTTCTCAATGAAATTAATCTGCTAGAACATCAACGCATGCTCTGCACAGACAAATAATTTTGAGAGGCATAGGTATTAGAAAATTATAAAAATATTAGTACCCGCAGCTTATAACTAAAATTCTTTGACCTATGCTCTCTCTCATTCGTTAAACATTCTAACACAATACTCAAATAGATTATCTTTACCCAGCATTCTGGTTGTATTAGATTTTAGTTATTAATTACTCTACAAACTTGTTAATTATATTTATAGCTTTATTTTCACCTTGCATCTTACTTGCACATATATTTAATTCAACCCTTAGTTTGAGCTATGTGAAACACATGTTGTTATTCTCATAGCTTCCTGCATACATGTATATATATGGTCTATATACACCATGGATATAACTAAGCTTATGCTTTTTTATATTAGCAATGGCATACTAATACGTAATCAGCATCCTATACTAGTGTAATTTTTATAGCTACATATGTAGATAGCTTAGATTAGGGGTTACTTTAGGTTATTTTCAATAATATCGTATGTAAGTAATTTAGATGCAAATTTAGGAATTATTTGAAATTTTTTATTATGGCATAGGTGGATAATTTAAATAAAGACATAGTGACATATTAAAATTGTAGGTTATTTTTATAGTGGCAAACTGACATTGTAGGCAATTTAAAAATATTTATGGGGTGAAGGGGGAAGTATGTTGAAAATTCATATCAAATATGATGTTTATAGTCTACTGGATTGGTAGTTAGATTTTTATGATTTAGTAAAGCATAGGTGCTTAATTTAGATGAAGATTAGACATGGTCATTTTGTGGGTCGGCGGGGCTCTGTTTGGTTTTGGGCTAAAAATTCGTGCCCAGCCTTCTCACTCGTTTAGTTAAAAAAACAATTAAAACAGGCTGGATTCTCGTAAACGAAATAGTGTGCTGGGACCACCAGTCTAAGAAAAAAATTCTGAGCTTTTTCCCATGCCCATATCCCAACAAGGGTCGCAGGCCAGGGCACATCCATGGGTATCAGGTTAGGCAAAAAATCCTCTTGTTTATTTTTCATAGTCTAATGAAGATTAGGTTACACTTTAGATTATTTTTCATAGTGAAAGATGTGAGTAACTAAGATATAGAATTAGAGGTTACTTTAGACTATTTTCATGAATGCAAGGGAGGGTATTTCTTTTAGGGAACATGGCAGATTCAATGACTATTTTGGAATTATTGGTTAATGTCTATCCATCGACGATCAGATTTTTTTTTTGATAATTTCCTAGATTTGTCGTTGTGGTAATGTGTCTCGTGAGGGCTAATATGGATACACCAATCTTGTGAGGGTTAACGTGGAGCAGTAAAAGGGTACTCTAATTAGTAATAGTATGATTGATTCCGAGATTTAACCTTTCAAATCTAGAATATGCATGTTATTCTTACTATTATTTTTTAAAAAATAAAAATACCTTCATCATATTTTCCATAAGCTCAATATCAAGCTGCTACCTACACCACGTGATAATAATCAACTAGGTAACTTATGACAAAATAAGAAGAAGAAAGTAACTAGTTTCTGGATTCTTGTGTTTCAACATTCCATACACATGTCTTGTGCTCTATGGATTGAGCAGGTACTTCATTGTTATTGATGACATATGGGACACAAATTCTTGGAGAACAATCAAATTGGCTCTTGATGACAACAATAGGGGAAGTAGAGTAATCATAACAACTCGTACCCATGAAGTCGCTGGAGAAGCTGGTGGGGTTTATGAGCTACAGCCACTATCACATGTTAACTCTAGAAAGTTATTCTTTAGAAGGATATTTGGTGCTGAAAGCAAACCTTCTAACCGCCAACCGGATGATGAGGTATCTGATAAAATTTTAAGGAAATGTGGTGGCATACCACTAGCTATCATCACAATGGCTAGCCTGTTGGTGGGTAAACCTCGGGAAGAATGGTTCGAGGTGCATCGCTCTATTGGTTTTGGCAATGAAGAAAACCAGCAAGTAATGAACACTATGAAGATACTATCTTTTAGCTACTATGATCTACCGACTCATCTAAGAACATGCTTATTGTATCTAAGTGTGTTCCCAGAAGATTATTTCATTATCAAAGATAATTTGATATGGATGTGGATAGCCGAAGGTTTTGTTCACAAGAAACAGAGAAAATCCTTGTTTGAAGTAGGGGAGGAATACTTCAATGAGCTGGTAAATAGAAACATGATACAGCTGGTGGAAGAGTTGAATAAATATGATCCTGTACATGGTTGTCAGGTTCATGATATGGTACTGGATCTTATCCGTTCCATTTCATCTAAAGAGAACTTTGTCACTGTATTAGACAGCAATGAAGAAGGAGCATCATCATCATCATCATCACGGCAAGGCAAAGTTCGCAGGTTAGCCCTCCAAAACAATATGACCATGCAGGCCCACGTGGACATGCAGCAAGTGAGGTCATTCATTTCATATGGGTTTGATATTAACAAGGGTGTCCCATTTTTAGGATTTAAACTTATACGTGTGTTAGCCATAGGTATTGCTTCTTCCATGGATATCAAAAGCAGCCATGTGGAGCATATCCAGTATTTACTTCACTTGAGGTACCTCCAGCTCAGTGGTTATGTATTTAAGCTCCCAGAAGGAATAGGTAGTCTAAAGTTTTTGCAGACATTGGACGCGGATGGCTATTTTGTACAGCAAGGGCTGACAAGCGTAAGCCTTCTAACGCAGTTGTTGTGCTTGAGATTTAAAAGCACTCCTCACATGGTTCTAGATGGGATTGGAAAGCTGACGTCCCTGCAGGAGCTTCAGATAACAATATGTTATGATAGTCGTGAGGAAGAGGCATATAGGCGATTTGTGAAGGAGCTGTGCAACCTCAGGGAACTCAGGGTGCTCCGCATTGAAATGGGAGGTTATATGGAGTTAATACCTTATATGGTGGAGTGCCTGCGCAATCTTGAAAAGATGGAGCATCTGACACTGTCATACGTGTCTGAAGTCGATACAGCCAAGTGGAAGGCAGCGGACTTCCTTCTATCACATTGCCTCCGCCAATTGTTTCTAGGTTTTACAATATTCTCTCGGTTGCCGTCGTTTTGCGTCAACGCCTTGTGTCTTCCCAACCTCTCCCACTTGACCCTGCTATTGGAATATATCGACGAGCAGGACCTGAGAATCCTGGGTGGGTTGCCAGAGCTCCGTTGCCTCTCCTTGGATGTAAAGTCAACTACGGAAGTGGTATCCAATACTGAAAGTACTACTTCCGATACCGCTGGAGATGGTAAACTATTCCAGAAGCTGAGGCGCTGCATCCTGCGCTATTTTTCTGTCCGGGTATTGTCAAGTAAGGACGACGACTCCGGCAGCATTTCCTTTTGTCTGCGTGATTTGGAGGCTTCTATGCTCTTGGGCTCTCAAAGCGACAAAAGCGTCGCATTGACCCTGATGCCAAGTGCCCAGAGACTTGAGTTTTCAGTCGACGCGAAAGAATTCATGTTTCCAGCAGGCTGCGGTAGCCTTAGTCTGGAGTACTTTGCTTCCGTTCGGAATGTCATTGTAATAGTCGATTGCGCTTTTGTGACCACTGCGGTGGTGGAGGAAGTGGAGGCGGCGCTGCGGCATGTAGCGGATGTCCATCCCAACTGTCCCACACTTGAGGTGAGGAGGATAGGGGTGAAGTTCATGATTCCATCTGACCAAGACCAAGAGGTACTACGATGATGCAATTTTATTCTTATTTATTTGTGTGTCAAATTCTAAAGTTGATAACCAAAATGTTAATGTCTATATCATTTGGAATTCAAAGTGAGAGTTTTTATGTCTTGAATAAGATTTTCATTTACTAGTTAATTACTCTACCTTACTAGTCGCCGAAGTTTAAATAGCATGTGTCAAAAGTTATTTGGTTCCTTAATTGATGTGTAACAATAGATCTAGTATCTATTATTTTTTTGGAAGAACAATGTTGTGAAACACATATTAGTGATATATTATTTATTTAACTAGTCCATCAACCGGTGCTCCCGCACGGAAAGAATATGATTTAGACTTTAGGATTTTAAGTTTTTTGTAAATAAACATTATTCAAAGAATTAGATCTCTTACCTATTAGTAATCAAAATTATTTAGCTTCTCCTCTCTCTTATTTATTAAATTTTCTTATACATCATGTACACCGATATAGAAATGTACTTACCTTTTTCGAGTCCTGAGAGATTTAGTAATTACTCCATATACACTTTTTCATCCATATTTATAGCTTTCGATATGTGTTTATAAGTTTTAAATCTTTATTTTGAGATGTATTCAATAGGAAAATCAACATTCTTATGGTTTGTTCCACACATTTATACATAGGCTACATGGTGACACGCGTGATCCATATATACCTCAAGTATCAAAACTAACAATGGTAGAAATAGGCAATTTAAATCATATATTGATATAATCTATATTTTGTTATAATAATACATGTAGATAATTCATATCTAGACTTTGGGTTATTTAAGGTTATTTTTAATTATGCCAGATGCAGTTATTTGAGATGCAATTTTGGGGAGGGCATAATTTAAGTTATTTTTATAGTTGCATATATATGTAATTCAGATAATTAATTTTCATAGTGGTAGTGGTATCTTTATATGTTTAATCCAAACTATATGCATTGAATTTTCATCAAAAATAATTTCTTGAGATTTTTATATACAAATTACAATCAACAATTTTGTATCAATAATTACTCATTACAGTATGAAGAAAACAGACAACTTTTTTGTATATAATGTAAGTAATGCTATAGAAGAAATACGTACCATGGTAAGTTCACACAAATAATTGATTGTAATACCACGTGTTCAAGGTCTGCTTACGGCACTTATGATCAACAATTTAGGACACTGTTGGGGGGGGGGGGGGGGGGGGGGGGATGAAAACCTCACCATACAAGAGGACGGGAAAAACCATCAGCATTTAGCTATGCCTAAATTTTTTTGTCCCATTTGTCATTGCTTTAATATATACACATTATCATGCACGGACAAATTCTATCTTGCGGTCAGAAAGGAAATGTTGGAGGGTCCCATATCTGTGTTAGTTATCTATTGAACAATATATGCTCCCACATGCTTGTTAGCATGTCCAATCTAATGACATGTTTTGAGAACATTGCAAATAATAGGTCCATTTAAGCCAAACATTGAGTGCGTATGAAACATAGAGAAAAATATAACTATTGACTCAAATAGAGCTTCTCAAAAGGAAATCATTTACCTTAAAGAACTCCACATATATGGAAGTATCAATCTGTTGAACCTGATGGGCTTGCCGGCTTGCTAGTTACTGGAGTATTAGGGTTGGTTGCGGCTGTTAAGGATAGATCATATAAACGGGAAATTGTCGGGTAGAAATTTATTTTTTTATATGTGGGTGACGACTCCTTTCGTTGGTGTGCAGAAAAATTGAATGCATTACATGTGACCAGCGAGATAATTTAGACTTAATTTTTCTTTAGTGGCATGTCAGGTCACCTACCATGCTGGTCAATTATTGGATAAATTCAAAAAAAAAAAAAAGTGGAGGACTCGAACTTGTGCACGCGCATTCCACGACAATGAGTCTTACCAACTGAGTAAAATATTTTTTATATTTCATTAACTATATCTTGCAATAATTTATTTTAAATAGGAAAAATTACATGTTATTATCATGTGAATTTTGCGTTGTAGATCTTTGTATTTTTTTTGTATTCATAGTGAATGTTGAAATTGTTTATAGGACAAAGCAAAATATATCAAAATTCTACGATGGGGGAGTAATACTCCCTCCGTCTCAGGATATAAGGCGCGGTCAAACTTGGCACGGTCTTCAATAATAACATTTGACTCTTAATATCTTTCATAATATAATACTTGTAGCAACAAAATTATAGTCATATGAAAGTACTTTTAAATATGAATACAATTATATTATTGTCGTAAGACAAAGTTTTTATCGTACAAGCTTAATTGTAGGTCAAAGTTTTTAAAGTTTGAATTTTGATTTACATGCGCGCCTTATATCCTGAGACGGAGGGAGTATGTATCAGTTCGAGTTCACTCCATCATGTTGTCCATTAATTTTAGAAGGCCTTATGTGCCCTCAATTAGTTTTACTTAATATGTCGACACATAGTACGCTTTTCATTGTGACTTGATTTCTCTTATGATTTGAGACTTCACGTTATGAGTGTTCTCAAGATTTTTGAGGAAAGAATATAACATGATATTGTATTGGAAGACAAAATATTTATGTGACGCTCGGATGATGTGTGGACTCTAGTATTCTACCTGCCCATAGAATTTGTGCGAGATGTAGACTTAATTATGATTGCTGACTCCGAGATGTAAAAATTAGTCCTCAGAGGGCTCGGCCCCACTCAGGTTTGTGCGAGATGAAGACTTGATTTTTGGGAAAGATTTAAATTATGTTGGACAATTTTTTTCTAATGGCATATGTGAGTAATTAAGATGTAAATAGGGGGTTATTTTAGAGATGAAGAATTCATTTTTGGAAAAGATTTAAATTACGTTGGATGTCTTTTTTCTAATGGCATATGTGGGTAATTAAGATATAAATATAGGGGTTATTTTAGACTAATTTTGTAATGGCATAGGTGGGTATTTCTTTTACAAATATATCGTCCACCTAGGATCCTAGGTGGCTTCACGTGGAGGCTTCTGAAATTTTTCTCTTTTTCTAGAATGTCCACCTAGAATCCTAGGTGGCTTCATGTGAGGGCTTCAAAAGGAGCCTCCAATTAGTATTGGTAAGATAACATTTAAAATTCAAAATGTCCAGCGACAATTTGTGTCTTAAATAAGTTTTGCATTTACTTGTTACTTAGTAACTCTATCTTACTAGCCGCCAAAGTTTAAATAGCATGGGTCAAAAGTTATTTGGTTCCTTATTGATGTGTAACAATAGATTCTTGTATCTATTGTCTCCTTTTTTAACAAGAACATTATCTATTATCTCCTACTATCATCTAAGAGGAATAATAATAGCCATTTTGATCAACTAAAAATGGACAGCCTAGATTAACATAGGGTACCCTAATATATATCTGCTCTCTTTTTTTAATCTTCAAAGCAAGTGTGCTAAGCTAAAAATACACATTTCATTAATTTCCCAGGTGTCTTTTGGAGAAAAATATATATACATATCAGAAGAAGATTGAGCAGCAACAGGACTTGAAGGAAATCCATTTTGTTCCATTGGAGATTAGGAGTCAGAACATTCGGCAACGTCCAGTGCGGGTTCCTCGATTTGGATTACGAGGAATCCGAGTGACACGATTTCAGCTTCCACTTCGTCAGCCTGGTCATTCTGCGGGAATCATGGGCTGTTGTTGGTGCCATGTTAGCCCTACTGATCAAAGTTCCATAACAGTCTCTTCCAACATCAATGTATGATGTGTCCATTTTTCAAAATATATTTATTAATTCAACTAAATGTCTCTCTACAATTCCACACGATAGGAACACTGCATGCAAAAGAGCTTTATTTGTTCGTAGACCATATGTCTGTTTTCAAAACTGTTCCAACTAAACTTTCTTTGGGTAGAAATTGAGAGTACTATTTGAAAATTGCAGTATATATATTGTTCCATAACTGGCGATATTGCCGATATATTGTTCCAACAGTGGACACATAAGGCTTTGAACTTGTTTTTACCAAAAATTCTTGAGTTAGATTCAACGCACTGTTAAATTAAGTTTCCATTGATAACCAAATAATATCTGTACCCTATCATGATAGGGATCAAACTGTAGATTATTGTATTCATTAGTGAACTTGTCCCTGCAAAAATGGAAATTGTCCATGTGTTACACAAAATCATTAGCTCGACGGACACCAAGCATATTTGCTCAAAGAAATTCAGGTGGTCGAAAGGTGAAAAGTCTCTACAGCTAATTTGAATTTGTCTCTGCAAAAATGGAAGAAACCACACCACTCTGCCCTGGTCCGCTCCAACCAAGCGCAAATGAAGCAACCAGCATTCTGAGGAGGGCCTCCTGATGGCCGGCCAGTGCTCACCGGAAGCGGCCGCGGCCACGACCACGGCCGGTGAGGAGGGCCTCCCAACAAACGGGTGCTCAATCGAAGGCAAGGCGAAGGCGACCCCGGCGACCGGCAAGGAGGGTTCTGCTGAAGCGGAGGACGCCGCCAGTAGCAACGGCCAGGGAGTTCCGGCTTCCGTGGGGAAGGAGCAGAGCGGCTGCTTCAGCAGCCAGTGCCAGGCCGACGGCTCTGTCGTTGGCACCAGGGGCGAGGTCATGGGGCGCTTCTTGTCCCAGGAGGATCTAGACTTCCGTGCCACTCTCCCGCAGTGGGTGGTGGACTTGAAAATCAGCAACCGCCGCTCCGATTTCTACGGATGACGACGAGGAAGACAAGAGCGACGAGGATGAAGCCTACCCCTGCCACCTGCTAACCTGACGCGCATGCAGTCCTTTTGCCAGCTTTTGACCCTTATGCATGATGCATGTGTACCCCTCCCACAAGTACCCCTCCAACATTTCTTATCTGACCGCAAGATAGAATTTGTCCGTGCATGATAATGTGTATATATTAAAGCAATGACAAATGGGTCAAAAAAATTTAGGCATAGCTAAATGCTGATGGTTTTTCCCGTCCTCTTGTATGGTGAGGTTTTCATCCCCCCCCCCCCCCCTCCCCCCCCCCCCCCAACAGTGTCCTAAATTGTTAATCATAAGTGCCGTAAGCAGACTTTGAACACGTGGTATTACAATCAATTATTTGTGTGAACTTACCATGGTACGTATTTCTTCTATAGCATTACTTACATTATATACAAAAAAGTTGTCCATTTTCTTCATACTGTAATGAGTAATTATTGATACAAAATTGTTGATTGTAATTTGTATATAAAAATATCAAGAAATTATTTTTGATGAAAATTCAATGCATATAGTTTGGATTAAACATATAAAGATGGCGTCGAGCAGGTGTGCAATGAGGGCCTCCAGCACCGGCCAGGGGATCTGGTTCTCGAGCAGCATCACGTCCCTGGCGATGGCGTCGACGCAGGTGTGCACCTCCACCCTAGACATGAGCGGGTCCTTCCATGCTGGCGTGTCCGGGTCGTCGGGGCACATGGACACCATGAACTGCAGCAGGAAGCAGCCGTCCAGCAGCATCATGCGTGCGAACTTGTGGTCTTCCACGGGGCCGCCGTCGCCATCCATGACGACACCGCTCATTAGTGACTCCATCTCCACGCCGGGGCCGACGGTCTGCACGTCACCGTTGGCCATGCCGGCGTCGGCATCATCAGGGTCGAGGATCTGCAGGCCAGTTAATTTGTATTTTAATAGTACCACTAGTAATTGTAATACGAATATGTAATTATAAGAACGGGATATATGGAATAGAAAATTATTCAGAAACAAAGATCCTCAGACCTTACTAGCACCAGAGCCGGGCAGAGAAGGAAGGGCATGTTTAAGTGTGAACCACGCTATCTAGTACTCCCTCCTTTCCAAATTATAGTTTGTTTGATTTTTTTCGATTGCATGTTTGACCGCTCCTCTTGTTCAAAAATTTGTGCAAACATAGTCAAATTCAAGTCATTCTCCAACATCTTTTATTAATAAACAAAGCCACAACCAAAAATAAATAATATTTTGTATAAATTTTTGAATAAGACGAGTGGTCAAACGAGCTATAATTTGGAACGGAGGTAGTAACAAACAAAGTAGAACAATAGAAAAACACAATCTCTTCTACGGTTCACATTCTATTCTCTGGTGAGATTAGGGGTGAAAGTGGTGAGGATAATTTCCGCATCCGATCCGCTCCGAACCTGAATTTTGCGGATATGGAGAAGCATTTTTGATATCCGTGTGGATATGGATAATCCGAATCCGATTGTGTGTGGATGCGGAGTAGGATATGGTTTAAGAAAAATCCGACGGATATGGATTATCCGATAATTGAATGCGGATTATCCGAGACTTATAATAGGATATCCGACTAATCTAATGAGCCCATCATGTCACCACACTACAAATCAAGCTCAGCTCAAACAACGAGACACCCATAAACTCTGTCATGGTTTATGAACCATAAAAATGAGTATTTTTTGTGTTACATTGCTAAATTATAGTTTGGTTTTGAAATTATTAGTCACTTAAAAACTACATGTAAGCATATATTATCCGACTATATTAATTCGCATCCGCTCCGAAACCGCTCCGACTCCGCACCAGTTCCGACATCCGAAAAAATCCGCATCCGTAACCGCATCCGTAAGATATTCGCTCCGCTCCATATCCGACAAAAAAATATGGATGAGGATGTGGAAAAGGTATTATCCGCTCCGATCCGATCCGCTTTCATCCCTAGGTGAGATATAGTCCTGTATATGACAGAACCCCATATCAACCAATGGCACTAAAATCTGCACAGAACTACATAGACATGTAGATGCAAATGCAGTGGTGCCTAGTACACAGTGTTGTTGCATAGAATATCAGATGCATGTGCATTGAGAAGATCACAAGAGATCTCACTAAGCACATTCCGGTAGTGCGCCAGACTGGCACGACAACGAGGCAATGCATGCAAAGTTGTACTATATGCCGATCTCCATTATTGGTCCAGCAAAGGGAGCAGTGCTACAGAACAACCATTTCGTAAAGCTAAAATTTTGTACTATGAAACAACTCGCTCTGGCTGCTATGAAAGGAAGAATCGGGCATAACTATACAAAAATGTCAATGCGACCGTGATATCACAAACTATTAGTTTCAAATCATGTGAGCAATGGACTGGACATATCGCATACTATCTCCATTCCAAATTATAGGTCGTTTTGGCTTTATTAGGTTCATAATATTTGTTATGCACCTAGATAAACGATATGTCTAGATTTGTAGCAAAATCTATGAACCTAGAAAAGCCAAAACGGCCTATAATTTGGAACGGAGGAAGTACTATGTTATAAAAGTATAGTGTTATGTGTCCATGTCAATTTTGGGACATAAATGAGTTGTGGAGTCCAAGCTAGCTTTGAATAAAAAAGAGAGGCATATCTTGATAGTTACCTTTGATACAAAGATTGTTTGGATGTGATTGTTTTTTGAACAATATATTCGCCATGGGAAAATTGTCTGTACTTTGTTCCAAAGAAAAACATTATTCCACATAATATATATAGAATGTTCTTCTGATATAGAGCAAAATTTTGCATAGCCAGGTCAACACATGCTGTGGCCGCGAGAATTTTGTTGGTTGGTGAATGTATTCGGTCGTGCATTGCATGGTGCATTATATAATTATAGTCGAAGTTGTGCTGAAATTGACAAGTTGACAATAATATTATTGCCAAGTGAGAACAGTATTATCCCAAGAGATACGATGTATCTTTTAATCTTCTTTAGAAGCACAGATAACGTAAAATAAATTAGACGCTGCCAAAAAGTTTATTTGACCGAGCAAAGACTTGTTTTTCTCTTAAACAAATCAAGACACAGAATATTTTCACGTGGAATATAAATCGATTCAACATCTGCAATAATATCAATCGATATTTGATTTCAGAGATTCGGTTTTGCAAGAAGTAAAGAAATCACTGTTAGTTTAAAGTCTGACATCAGTAGAGACAACTGGACACATGCTAACACTACTGTGGGTATTAAGTACTGGCCCAACTTCTACCGACGGGCCACGGCCCGATCGGATTTGCACATGACCCTCAAAACAATTTAGTCTACTTTTGCCGCACCTATTGGAGCAACAGGTATAATCTTCCACAACTAAAAAGAGAAAAAAGTTATTATCGCGTTTGGTGCGACCAGCACATTACCATGGCAAGACCCCCTTTTTGTGATCTTGGCCATCCGATCCTTGTACGTCCACCTGTCAACCACTAGAGGTCGGTCGAAACCGGTACTAAAACATGGGTTTAGTATCGGCTCGTAAGAACAGTAGTTACGGGGCAGTTTAGTACCGGTTGGCGACACCAGTCGATACTAAAGTGCACCTCGGGTGATCGGTACTAAAGTGGGGTACATTAGTGTCGGCCAGCCACCGCCTCCTGTGACCGGAACTGATGGGCGATTTTCCAGCTTTGACGGTGAACCAATTAAAAAGTCCAATGTGCCCAATCACCCTCGTAGTATTCAATATATATTGTTTTTAGAAGCAAAGCGATGTCTTGGTAGTTTTAGCGAAACAACTGAAATTGAGTCACAAATATTTATAAGTTAAATCTGTTTGTGCAAAATAAACACTACCGGAATCCCCCTTTGCCGTGTGCCAGGTGCACACGGCAAAGGCTCTTTTACACATGGTAAAGACTTTGCCATGTGTAACACACGGAAAAAGCGCACACGGCAAAGGTTAGATGACAAAGAATCTTTGCCGTGTGCCAGATCACGGGGCACACGGCAAAGGCCCGATCTGGCACACAGCAAAGAGCGACACACGGCATTGTTTTGATTCCAAAAAAACGCAAAATAAAATAGCAAAACATTTTATTTTAATGGGGAAAATCATGCGCTACGCGGCCGGCGGGATTCAAACCCGCGCCCTCTCCTTCGCGCGTAGCCTCCTGTACCACTGCGCCACTCGAATCTTTGTGTCCATATCCCATTTTGATTCCCCTCGTATTAAACTTTTTCGAGTGTAAATTGTTTATTTGAGGCCCTAAATAACTACAAATAAAAAAGTCGTGAACTATAAAGTTTCGTAACATTTCAAGATCTACAACTTTCGTTTTGGTCAAAAGTTCATCCGAGGTCGTTTATACAATTTGAATTTTTAAATTTGAAAAATTCAAACTTAGTTTTCGTTGACAAGATGACTTCAAACAAAAAAGTGGTCAACTACAAAGTTTCATCATTTTGGTCAAAAGTTCATACAAGGTTGTTTACAAAATTTGAATTTCAAATTTGAGAAATATAAACTTAGTTTTTCGTTGACCAGATGATTTCAAATAAAAAAGTTATGAACTACAAAGTTTCATAACATCTCGATCTAAACAACTTTCATCTTGTCAAAAGTTCATACAACATACCGGTAGTAAGATTGTTCACAAATCTTATACATTTCTTTTCTTGTTTAGGAAACTATATGAGAGGTGTATGATTTATAAACACTTTTGGTGTATGAAAGGTTGACACACGGCAAAGAGAGGTCTTTGCCGTGTGTTTTGCTTTGACACACGGCAAAGACCTCTTTGCCGTGTGTCAACGTTTGACACACGGCAAAGACCTCTCTTTGCCGTGTGTGTTTTCTTTGCCGAGTGTTTTTTTTACTCTTTGCCGAGTGTTTTCTCTTTGCCGTGTGCTTTTAAAAAAACACTCGGCAAAGAATCTTTGCCGTGTGTCCCGAGAAAAAACACACGGCAAAGAGCGTGACACACGGCAAAGAGCGGATTTCCGGTAGTGAAAGATTGAGGGCTACACGCTAAAATATATAGTATACCTGTCTAAAATTTCAAGCATACATAATTTAGAAATACTTGTCCCCATAAGGCATTATTATGCCACCACCCACCGACATTGTTGGCTTGACAGATTAACCATGAGATAGCAGTACAGGATGAAAATTTCTATGAATCTATAATGCAAAACTTCCTAATTAATCTTTTGGAACGACACATCACTTAGTTTCAATCAATTAAACAATTCATATATTTTCAGTTCAAAAGGAAACAAAAAATAAACAATGAGACCATAATGACATAATCTACCGATGAATTTTTAACAATAGATCATCATGGATTGATCACATTATTATCTAACACTCTTAGAGAATAAAACTTTACGGCTGCAAACGTAGAAAGATCTCAATGACAAAGTAATACTGAATAAAGATAAGCATTGATAATTGTGACACGTTGTATACTGGCATACTGCACACACAGAAAACAAGTGCATGCGCATGCTCATGCTAATTAGCTTAGCTATGGCATTTCTAGATAACATATGTTGGACCTATAGCATTAGCTACACACCTAGATCATAAAATTGACGAATAGATAAGTATACAGACGGCATGCATGCAGTGCTGCAGACAATAAGTTCATCACAAAATCTTTGTTTGTCTATCTTTAGTTCCTGAACAATCTCTTCTTCCTCGTCCTCGCTCTCGTCCTCGAAGAAGTCAGAACGAAGCTAGCAGATGTTCCATCCAGAGAAATCAATCTCGTCATCCTCCTCTTCGTCCATCTGATTCCAGAACTCCTTCGACGACAGCCGGTGCTCGGCCCTCTTCCTGAGGAACTCATCATCCACCAAGACAACACCCACATTGGCCTCGTACTCGGCGCGCATCCATGCCTGGTACTCGGCAAAGCTGTCGTTCGTGGCCTCGAACGCCTCGACGACCTTGGCGGTGGCGTGGCCGCTGGTGAGGTGCTCGGTGCTCCCTCTTCCACGAAAGGACGCACTCGACCTCATCCTTCGGCAGCGGTGTCAGCCTCTTCGTCGCTGATGGTGATGGAGCCTCGTCGACGACATTGCCTCCAGCCGCCGCCGGTGCTTCGTCGGGCTCGACGCCATCCATGAGTCCGGCGGCCTCGGTATCAGCATCCGTGGACTTGTTGTCAGCAGAGTGTTTCTCTCCGTCGGAGATGCCTGCAGTGGACTCCACCGCATCCGGCGGCGTCGATGCGGCCGGCAGCGTCAGCATCCGTGGCCTTGTTGTTAGCAGAGTGTTTATCTCTGTCGGAGATGTCTGCCATCACTATGGGAGAACTGAGCAACCATTCCCGCACTTTAGTGCCGGTCAGCCGGAGCCGGTACTAAAGGGGTCTTTAGTACCAGCTTCAAGCAATAGTAGCCATAAAACCAAGTTAGTAACGTGCACTTCTGACCCCACACCGCAACTGTCAGAAGCCAAGTTAGTACCAGCTGGTCTCCCCAACCGGTACTAATTTTATGCAGACGATTTAGTACCGGGTGAAGGCTCCACCCGGTACATAACGCAACAGGTTAGTATCGGGCAGAGCATTGAGCCGGTACTGACCAGACATGACCGCTGAAAAAATCCAAGTCCCGCAGCTCCCTCCTTTTTATTATCGCCTCTGCCTTCTCCCTCCTCTCCTTATCTCTTTTTCCTTCTCTCCAAAGGTCATTCCTCCTCTCTTCCTCTAAGCAGGCCGGTGGAGCAGGGGCACGCGGCCCTCCTGGCACGAGGGCCGCCGGCGAGCTGGGGCGCGCGGTCGTCCCGGCGTGGGGCCGCCGGCCGGGGGGGGGGGGGGGGGGCCTCCCGGCGCGGGGGCTGCTCACACGGGCGCGTGCGGGAGGCCATCCCGGCAGAGGCGCGGCCGGCGAGCGCATAAGCGGCCGCGCAGGATTCGTCGCCAGCGACTGCGTGGCGATCTTGCGTTATTTCTGTGATTTTGTGAACTTGTTGTGATTGTGATTGTTCTTGATTTTTTTTCAATGACTAGTAGAAGGGCACGTGCCACAGGCACGTGAACATAAAAGTTTTTGATATTTAATAATGCGAAAATTATTTAAAACTCGAACTATTCAGAATAGTTTTTTTTTGCGAGTTTGACGTGTAAACCTAACTAAAGAGGGTATTGAAAGAAAACAATATCGTTATAATCATGCTAACTTAGAGTTTGATGATATAGAAGCATTAAATATCTAAAGTAATACTTATAGTGTATATTTGCTAGATTAGTTATGATCAACTATCCTCTTAGTCACTGTTCTCCTGACTTGATGTTTTTGCTTTGCTTGGGTAGTAAATTGGACTCTGTCAGCTTAGTGACGTTCAGACACTTTTGCATACTGCAGGCAATAAAAAGAAGAGCAAATAAACGCAACTTTGATGGATCAGTAACGCATCGCTAATTAGCTTAGCTGTGGCATTTCTAGATAACATATATGATGGATCTATATTATTAACTACTACACACCGCTCGACA
Source organism: Urochloa ruziziensis (assembly GCA_015476505.1). Taxonomy (NCBI): domain Eukaryota; kingdom Viridiplantae; phylum Streptophyta; class Magnoliopsida; order Poales; family Poaceae; genus Urochloa; species Urochloa ruziziensis. Next base: position 57,557,701 of record CM027120.1, read on the forward strand.
TGTCATAAAATCAACGAATTGATACGTATACAGACGGCATGCATGTGTTACCTAAAAAATATTCTGAATTAAAAAGCGCTCAAGTGTTACCTAAAAATACGAGCCACCCGCACAAATTTGTGCGGGCCAACTTGCTAGTTATTTAGTTATTATAGATAACATATGATCGACTTATCGTATTAGCTACACACCGCTATATCATGAAATTAACGAGTAGATAAGTATACAGACGGCATGCATGGATACAGATAACGTTAAGTTCATCACAATCTATGTTTGTCTATCTTGAGTTCCTGAACAATCTCTTCTTCCTCCTCGCTCCCATCTTGTAGAAATCAGAGCGAAGGTCGCTGATGTTCCATCCAGAGAAATCAATCTCGTCCTCCTCCTCGCTCCCATCATTGTAGAAATCAGAGCGAAGGTCGCTGATGTTCCATCCAGAGAAATCAATCTCGTCCTCCTCCTCGTCGTCCATTTGATTCCAGAATTCCTTCAACGACTGCCTGTGCTCGGCCCTCTTCTTGAGGAACTGGTCATCGACCAAGACAACACCCCCATTGGCCTCGTACTCAGCGCGCATCCACGCCTGGTACTTGGCGAAGCTGTCGTTCGTGGCCTCGAACGCCTCGATGGCCTCGGCGGTGGCGTGGCCGCTCGTGAGGTGCTCCCTCTTCCACGACAGGACGCAGTCGACCTCCTCCTTCGGCAGCGGCGTCAGCCTCGTTGTCTCTGATGGTGATGGAGCCTCGTCGACGACATTGCCTCCGGCCACTGCCGGCGCTTCAACCGCAGGCTCGTTGCCATCGATGCGGCCAGTGGCATTGGCATCCGTGGCCTTGTTATTAGCACAGTGTTTCTCTCCGTGAGAGATGCCTCCAATGGACTCCACCGCAGTAGGAGCTGCAACCTTCTCCTCCTTGGAGGTGCCCGCCGCTGCCATGGATCTATCCGATGCCAATGTGCTCCGTGACAGGAATCGCAGGAACCCTCGCTTTATTTTTGTCGATCGGAATCTTGATCGTGATCCGGATCCCACAGATCGAGTCGTTCACGTCTCGGAAACTTGCGAGTCCTTTGCGTGTGCCCCACCTGACATGATCCACCTATACGGGTGATCGAGTCGGAGTCGGGTTCGCAGTCCGAGTCCAAGTCGGAGGCAAAGTCCGCGGGGCTGTGAGGAAGGGACCCAACTACGGCGCCATACCCTGCCACATATATATATCCAAACGCCCGGTGCCTCGTAACTTAAGAGTCCAGGGTTTCAGAGAGGTAATAAGGAGAGAAGGGCCATGGAGACGAAGGTGGAAATGTTGAAGGAGAAGGCGGCGTCGAGGGAGTTGATGCACAGGACGGCATACGAGTGGTTGAGCGAGTGCAGCAAGCCTGCGAAAGAGGATCCGGCTTTGCGCCCCTGCTGCAAGGTATGCAAGGTCATCAGCGAAAACTACGACGACCTGCAGGTGGTTGCGGCCTGCAAGATCTGCGTCGTCAAGGCGGGGGCCTTGAGGAGGATCATGGCGGCCGGTGGGGACGACGACATGATCGAGGCGGCGGAGGGCACGCCGGCGGGGCTGGTGAAGGCGTCCGCCTTGGCCGAGAAGGAGGTGGTGGAAACGGTGACAAAGGAGGGCTACGAGCGCGGCAAACCGGTGACCATCGTCACGGTGAGGGTGCCGTATCATGACATCAGAGCGGTGATGCGACTTCCTCCGCGCACGCCCCTTGGTCCTCTCCCTGCGGATTACTTGCTCCGTCACTCACGCATGGGCCATATCGACCTCCTTGAGGCTGCGCGTGCTGGCGCGATCGCGGCCCTGTCCAGCATCAAGACACAAGAGAACGCTCTGGCTCAGTTCTTTGAGATGGGGTACGCCACGCTCGAGCTCCAGGTCGTCGACGGCTAGCTGGAAGTGCAGGGAATCGGTAGAAAAAGTAATAAACAGCGTGCAGTACTTTGTGGGCTTTAATCGTCTTATTTTGTGTGTGTAAAGTGCCTATGGGGTTGGTTTCAGCAAATCCAATGTAAGTGCTTTAAAGACTGAAGCCCGATCGTATTCTCTTGCCTCTTCTTTTTTTTCATCTCAAGATTGACAAGCATATGTCACTACGGGAAAACCGGCCGTTGCCGTGTGCACGGCCCCTGCAAAGAGCCCTCTTTGCCGTGTGCCAGGCACGTGGCACACGGCAAAGGGGCAGCACACAACGTCTCCCCCTTTGCCGTGTGCCCCGGCCAATGCCACACGACAAAGGGGCAACTCACGGCAAAGAGGGCCCTTTGCCGTGTGCCTGACCTTTTGGCACACGGCAAAGGAGCAACACACGGCACGGGGCCCTCTTTGCCGTGTGCCACCCGTTAGGCACACGGCAAAGGGGACGGTTAAGTCACGGCCGCTGCCCTTTGCCGTGTGGCGCACGGCAAAGGGCCGGCACACGGCAAAGTAATTTTTTTCGTTATATTCCTTCCAAAATTTTTGTGGTGTCAACATACGGTACTTTGTATTTCATGTTAAGATTTGGTACATTTCTCGATATTTTTGCTATATTTATTGAATTTATTTCTTTCCATGGAATTATCGGCGAAAATTAACTTTTGAACTACAAGTGTGTCGAATAATTGAATATAATGGTTCAAAAATAATATTCATGTTATTGAGTCTTATATTAGACCGTTTCCGGAAACTTGAATGAAATAACAAGCGACTTGTTCATGAAACATGATTAGGTACGTGTGGCCCAATCGTGTTTTAATTCTAGAAATAGAATCAATGTCTGAAAATCATAAGATTTGTCCTGACATCATCATTTCATGTGTATAGGGTGTGGTAAAAGTAGAATGTGTTTCGCACAAGTTGTCACGTACTCTGTTTACAAATCGAACAATCTCCGGAGAAGTTTCAGGAGAGTTGATGTTGAGTTTGTTCATATTGTGAGGTGTAAGTGTTGTCGAATTAGGTTTTCACTTTAAATCTTTTGTATATGCAAAAGGCAACTTAGATTATCGTGTCTTACCAAATTTGCAAAAATTTTCGGTCAAGTTTGATATTTTTTTATTTTTCAACTAAACAATATCTAGTTATTTACATGAAATAATAGAGTTTTTAATCGTTTCATCGTTTAGGTTCAAGGTTGTCTTTGAGAAACTATTTTCACAGTTTTTTAGAAAGTAAAATCCTAAAATTATATACGAACACATTTTTAAAAAAGAGAACCAATTAAAAAAAATAACCTTTGCCGTGTGCTGGGGTGTGCAGCACACGGCCTTTGCCGTGTGCTGCACACCAAAACAGCAAAGGGTTGGGGGGGGGGGGCGGCTGTTTTTCAAAATACCCCCTTTGCCGTGTGCCGTGATCTAGCACGGTGCCTTTGCCGTGTGCTAGATCACGGCACACGGCAGGGGGGCCCTTAGCCACACGCAGCCACCACACACACACACGAACGCACACACTCAGCCACACGCCGCCGCCACCGCACGAGCCACGCCGCCACCGACGCCCGCCCGCCGCGCCGCCGCGCCTCCACACCCACGCCCCCCCGCCGCACCCGCCGCCACGCCTCCACGCCCACGCCGCCGCCGCCCCTGTCGCCGGCCCCCGCCGCCGCGCCTCCACCCAACGACGCCGCCCTGCGCCCCGCTGCCGCACCCCGCCGCCGCGCCACCACGCCCGTCGCCGCGCTCACGACCGGCTCCACGCGCCGTCGGGGTAGGAGGAGAAGGGAGGAGGTGGCTGGCCGGGGTAGGAGGAGGCCGAGGTAGGATGAGGAGGCGGGGGAGGCCAGGGTAGGAGGAGGAGGGGGGAGGAGAGGGCGCGCCGGCGGCTGCCCACGTCGCCGTCGGCTGCCCAGGCCGCCGGAGCCGTAGGAAGAAGATTGGGCGCGTCTAGGTAATGTTTAGTTAGAAATTGTTAGTTACAAATGTTACTTGGAAATTGTTAGTTAGAAATTTTAGTTACAAATGATTGTTAGTTACAAATTGTTAGTTAGAAATGGTTGTTAGAAATGATAGTTAGAATTGACTTAGAGATTTTTGTAGTTATAATTGCTACAATATGTGATTGACGGTCATCGTGCCGCTATGTGTATGGTTGTCGGCCGTCGTGCCGTTGTTTTGATGCAGGTTTGGAAACCTCCCCGTGCAGGGGAGACGCTGCCGAAATTTACAACTTTTGACATTTCTTTCCTTTTACTTTTCAGGACAGGGACACCAGTCTCCTCGCGCGCCCTCCTTCCCCGCCCCCCCCCCCCCCTCCCCGCGTCGCCGCCGGCCGTGTCCCCGCGCCGCCGCCGGCCGGGCGGCCTTACGCCGCGGCCGGCCGGGCCCCCGCGGGGCACACTCCTCGGCACCCGCATCTTGCCACCGTTCTCGACTACTTTGCAGTAGAGCAAGGTGAGACATAAACATCCTCGTTTCCTTACATGCATGTTAGCGGTTTACGTAACCTAGGCGTCTCCCGTTCAGAAGGGATACAGTTGGAGATATGCAGATCTTTTGCATATCTATGACTGTATCTGTTTCGAATTGTCAACATTTTTTGGACAGCACGAGGATGCGTAGCTGGGGTCAGTTTCCATGCTCTACTTCAATCCGAGACCGAATTTTGGCAACATCTCCCCGTTGTTCTCTGGATACACAATCTCCCTCTCGGGACGTGTATTTGGAGAACAGCGGGGAGGTGCTGCCAAAATTCGGTCTCGGATCGGAGTAGAGCATGGGAACTAACCCCAGCTACGCATCATTGGGTGGGATTAGGACCTATCTTCACCCCTATTAGCTAGGCAGTAATAAAATGCGTGTAGATGCAATTGATTTTTACATTGCTCATGCAGTTATTTTTATTTACGAGTTCGCTATAGTAGAGGAGGGATGACACATGAGTGAATGTACACAGGTTGGTCCAGTGGGGGTAAACCTTGAGCTTGGATGACCGTGAGTGGATGCAGTACGAGCACATGTTCCAGTGCGTGCCAACATTGGTTGCGGGGTAGGTCCAGCACCGCCGCCAGTTATGATGCCCCCCACCAGCTCGAGATGCTACCCTGTGAGTCTCTTCACACTTTGAATTTTCATTCCTCATAGTGACTTAGAGCCGACTTAGATCCTAGAATGATTGCAAAAGTACGAAATGCCTTACACTTGTTGACTTCTGATGAAACCAGAAATTACTTGGATTTTGTATCATTTATGCAGTCCCCTCACCCAGTCCTGCGGCCTCGAATGATGGGCCGATCGGTGTAGGCATGTCACCCCCTCAACAGTCCCCTCACCCGCCACCGTGGACGCAGTACCCGTGGTCGCAGTTGCCTCCAGCATGCCGTTCAGCCTTGGCTGCAGTTGCGTCCCGGCATGACGCCGCACCCTCACAGCTTCCCGTCGCCGTTCCCGATGCTACCTCACAGGTCACCCTTCTCGTAGGAGCCACCGCAGCCACCTGGGTCTCAGTGAGTTGTATCGACGAGCATGGACTTATTATTTGCTTCTATGGACTTGTATGCATTTGTATGGATTGTATGGATTTTTATGGACTTGTATGGATTTTTATGGACTTGTGATGGTCGTTCTGATATATAAACTGCCTGTGATGGTCGTTGTGATATATAAACTGTCTGTGATGGTTATTGATATATAACTGTCTATCATTGAGTTGTTTGGGGGTATAAGTAACATAAACAAAAAAATGCAGTTATTGGGCCTTTGCCGTGTGCTATGGTAAAAGCACACGACAAAGATTGGGCCTTTGCCGTGTGCTTTTACCATAGCACACGGCAAAGGCACAGTCTTTGCCGTGTGCCTTTACCATGGTACACGGCAAAGCCAGGACATGTGGCAGGCACACGGGGGCCTTGCCGTGTGCCACGTGGCGCAGCACACGGCAAAGGCCCAGCCTTTGCCGTGTGGCCTGCATGTCTGACACACGGCAGCTGCGCACATGGCACACGGCAAAGGCCCCGTAACGGGGACGGCCGTTACGCGTTCAGGAGCGCACGGCAAAGGCAGGGGCACACGGCAAGAGGGCTTGCCGGCCAAAACTTGCCGTGTGCCACACACGGCAAGGCTTTGCCGTGTGTATTGAGCCTTTGCCGTGTGTATGGGGCACACGGCAAAGGGCAGAAATCCGGTAGTGTGTGATCTGACCCTCCTTATGTGGGGTTAACTCACATCGACGAAATTTGGAAGTTGCAGCAATTAACGGCCTGAAACTCACATTCGGTATCAGAAAAACAAAGGAAAAGCTATACTTCACCCGGGTGAATCAAAGCCTCTCATCACCTGCTGCCACTCTCCACCCGGTTTAGGGCTTCAGGGTTGCCGGGTGGGTGCTCACCCCGACCTTAGAGGAGGGCTGGCGGCGGCAGGTCGGCCCTGTGGAGGAGGACAGCGGTTGGGCCGGTGCCGGGTCGGGGGCGCCGAAGGAGATGACGGTGGTGGCTGGAGGCGCCGGCGGTGGGAGGCAGCGGCGGAGGGGTAGGAGACGGCCGGCTCGGGCGGGCTCTGCACGGAGCTCCAGCGGACCCTAGCCTGCCCGCGCCGGAGGGGTGGGGGAGGGGCTGGGCGGCAGGTGGCGGCAAGGGCTGGCCGGGAAGAAGAGGTCCGGATGTGCTGGGAAGAAGAAGAAAAGTTCTGGAGGTAGAAGATGATGGTCAACCCTCCGTTTGTCATCTAACGGTGGAGACTAATATTCCATAAATACATTATATGCCAGATGCCACATAGGCATGCAGGTGATTTTTAAAATATGGTTACAAAAACTAATAATTACTTGAATCTAGTTAGTATAGTCCAATAAATGAGATCTAACTCTGCACATAAAGGATATAGTTCAAATTTATTTAGCAAAAGTTTATCATACATACATTTCCTTCACCCTTTTAACACATCTCTATAACCAATGTTGGCAATATTTTAGTTAATTTTCTTGTTGGATCAATATCTTTGTTTGGTTTGGCTAGTATCCATGTAGTCTTTCTCGAAACACTTTCTGGACAAAGCCATGCATAGTAGTTGACTATGCGAGAAAACAGGTTCAGGTAGATGTCAACATTTTCATGCTACTAGGGACATGTTTGTTCTACGTCTGAAACACATGATCCACTTTAGCATGCATTGACACCTTTATGATCACATATATACTAATAAATAAAATACACATAAAACATACTTGTTATTTAGGGGTAACAACAGAGATGTCATGAATCGCACCATGATAAATCACTATCAACAAAAATAGTATTTTTAATTGCTTAGTGATGGTTCTATCTGAAAATAGGATATTATAACCGGATCTCATTTGTTGCAAAGAAATTTACATACCTTCATTACTGCTTGGATTCATAGACTTTAGCCTCAAGGTTGTTGGTCTAGAATTGTCCATGCGGTGGTGTTGCGCGCGGGGGGGGCATGTGTGCGCGCATGTGCCATTGAGCTAGCGCAAATGTGCTTGATCGCCGACAAGTGAGGCTCCCATGAGTCACGCATGTTTAAGAAGACCTGTTGTACAACGCATAAGGTATCAAGTTTTGTGAAGGTGAGATGATAAATCTAACAATACATGACCTTGTGTAGGATCATTGACTACACGAACATCTGATTTAAGATCCTTCGCATGTGCGTCAATAGAAGTACTAGACGGTTTACAGTCATACATCTCGAGAGAGTGCTAGAGACAGAACTGTATGGACAATGTTGGTTTCACCACAGGGGCTACAAGTCCACAATAATTGATGCTCGGACGTTATGTGGACTCTGAAGTACCCACACTACAACACGAACCCCTGTTTGCACGGATGGCTTACAACGGAATCTAAAATGTGTTGCTGGCTGTTCGCACCCCACCAGGCCACCTCCCCTACCTTCTCGTCAAAGTAGAATATAGACTTCCCTGGCTTAATTCACGGCTTCACGCCCGGGGTACAAGTTCTCATCCAGTCGTTCGCCTCTTCAGACTCGTAGTTGCTCGCAGATCTTGATTCCTCCTATCCGCCTCTGTCTCATTGCCCTGCGCGCCATCGTCATCCGTATCCGGCGTCGTACTTCCACAGCACGCGCTTCCCAAGCAAGCTCCGTCAGATTTCCCAACAACGACAATGGGGGAGGCGGCATCTGGATCTGAATGAACCGTGCTCTACTTCTGCCCCAGGACATCACCTCGCTGCATAGCATGCCTATCCCTGAGGTACTGTCCCCCTCCCTCTTCCTGATGCACATACGGATTGGTCGATGTTTTTGGTACATCGGTTTGGTTCCACGATTTTGTGTAATGTATTAGGTTTAATTAATGTTGTCAGTCAATTCTTTTTCAGTCCAAAGGATAAGTTTGTTTCCGATCTGATGATGTTTTTGAGTTCTCCATGTCTCCCAGAGTCTGATGAAACGCTATTAAGGTGGATTTGTACGACAAAATTTGTGGTCCCTTTCTTGTGCATTAGTATAGTACTGAATAACCGTATCAAATTCAGGTTCTAAGGTATGCAGAAGTAATTTTTTTATGGTATTTCTAGATTAGTTTTAGAAGCCTGTACTCATGAGATCCTGTCAAATATCGTGTCTACCTGAACCTTTTAACTACTTAAATGTCAGGATTCCGTATGTGATAGGACAATTTATTTTGCTGATCTGCAAACTTGTTCATGGGCAACAGCTACAATTCTTTTTTTTTTGGTATGATTCTTTTTATTATTATTTTCAGGTCTCTTTGACATAGCAGAGCCAATGCCGACTACTAGTATCCTGCTAATTGCCATCACCTCTAACGAGTAAGCAAGAAACAATACAATATTTTCCCCGCAGCTAATAACTTCATTTTGTCAGTTCTTTACACTTGCAAAGATAATCAGAACTGTTTCCTTACTCTGTTTTTGCATGAATTTGATCAGTGGCTTACTTGGTTCTGCATCATTCAATGCTTTGACTGTACCCAGGAAAAGACAAAGAGTTATTTGCCTGGGCATTCGCCTGAAGTACTAATGGTTAGTTCAATCATCATAGCTCATACGAATTTACCCTGCCGACACTTACTTTTACACAGTGTTTCTTTAGGAATTAGATTAGAAATCCTAAAAGGAATAAAAGGAAATATAATGATTTCTAAATCATGGTAAAAGCCTTAAGTCCATCTAGAGTGTCTAGACTGCATAGTAGTACTCTTCCTTACTAAAAAAATGGGCACATTTTATTTGCAGATGAATGATGGACTGTAATGCTCAGCACAAGGGACAAATGCAAAGAGCCATTTGAAGGAAGGCACCAGATTCGATTAGATTAGAATGTGATTTCTGGTTGGAGTATATCAAACATTCTATGTTTGTTGTACGACATTGAATTGTTGGTAGTTCCAGCAAGCAACAAACACTCTTCTTCCGGCTGCCGTGACGCAACATATAGTTCGATGCTAACAATACCCGCCATGGGTGCACACGCTGGGGCAGAACAGGATCCGTGCTCAAGCACACACGGCGTTCCCACGTTGCTCCCTGACTCCCTGGTTAGCGCCGGTGTTCGCCTAGGATGCTGTCGATTCCCGAGTCCATATGGCCGGCGTCTTGCCCGTTCAGATCAAGAACTTCCTCCGCCCCCATCCAATGAATAGTTAAAAACATTATCTTAGTCTAGTGATCAGGCAGCTCGTGCCTCACGACGCAGACCACAGCGTGTTCCTCCTACTTCCTAGCTGGAACCGATCAGACTGCTTGCATCTGCATTTTTTTTAGAAGGCCTCTTTCTGACCTGCGCCATCTTTCCTCATCAATAGCACGTTGCAATAAAATAGAAAAAATCAATAGCACGTTAGGTACTGACCGACTTGATTTGATTCTGATTGAGTTCTAAGATCATTAATGTTGCAAGTTCGTAGAGTGTGCCTGATCGATTGATGTAATCTATGCAGGTAGTCTGCCGAGAGAGGTACGACTTTGATCCAGAGTAGTTGGGCGCCAAAGGCTGGCCATCAGCATGATTAGTCGTGCGTATTTTAATTTCCTTCCCATCGCGTCGACAAGGAATCAGTACGTATAATAATCTACTCTATGTAGTTAAACGAGCCATGACTTCCATTAGTCCTAGTTTTAATTTGGTGAAGATGTTCACACTTGACAGCATCTGTAGTTAAATAGGGAAAAAAATCATTTAAACATGGTGGCCGATGCGCGTAAGCGTCCATCCATCGATAGACGGTGGCGATCAAGGTCATCTATAAAGACGACGGCGGTGGTGGAGCTCCTTCATGCGACTACACCACCTGCCACTGCTTGCTGCACAGATCTAGCCCCAACCATGGAGTTTGCGACGGGGGCATTTGGGAGCCTGCTTCCCAAGCTCGGCCAGCTGCTCCAGGATGAGTACAACCTGCAGAAGAGCGCCAAGAAGAACATCGAGTCCCTCAAAAGAGAGCTCGAGAGCATTCACGCTGCCCTTCGCAGTGTCGGCGAGGTGCCGCTGGAGCAGCTCAGCGAGCTGGTCAAGATCTGGGCCCGAGATGCACGGGAGGTGTCCTATGACATGGAGGACATCGTGGACACCTTCCTTGTGCGCGTCCAGGGTACTGATCTCCCGAGCAAAAGAGCTCCAAAGGTTCATTCAAAATGAAGGATTTTGTCACCAAAGCCAAGCACAACATGAGATTGGCCAAGAGATCAAAACATCAACCAGCGTGTCATGGTGCTGGCCAAGCGACGTAAGAGGTTAGGATCCCGTTAACATATATTAATGCATCTGATTTTTTCCTGAAATTTCCCTGATTTCCGATTTTGCATTGTTTCCTTGGACAGATATGAGTTTGCAGCTACTGCTCCAAAAACCTGTGAGGTTGACCCTCGCATAGCATCTCTGTACACAAAAGCGGCTGACCTTGTTGGCATCAATGAGGCAAGCAAAGAACTAATCATGAGGATAACAAAGGAAGATGACCACCTGTGCAGAAGCAAAGGATAGTATCTATTGTTGGATTTGGAGGACTAGGCAAGACAACGCTTGCCAAAGCATTGTATGATGACGACCTTAAAGGGCAATTCGATTGCACGGCTTTTGTTCCAGTTGGGCAGACTCCAGACCTGAAGAAGTTTTTCAAGGACATGTTAATCAAACTTGACAAGCCGCAATACATGAATTTCAATTTTGGAATATTTGATTATGCAAGGCAATTCATTGACGAACTTCGAGATTTCCTTAAAAACAAGAGGTGCGTGTTTGCCTGCCCAATGTTTTTCTGGTGCCTTGTATGCATACATACTTTATTTTTTGTGATAAATTTTTTTCTCTTGCAAATAAAATAATGTAATAGTGAGGCCTGTTTTCTCAGGAATTATTGGCCTGTTTTCTCTAATTTTCAATTTACGGCTTCTCAATGAAATTAATCTGCTAGAACATCAACGCATGCTCTGCACAGACAAATAATTTTGAGAGGCATAGGTATTAGAAATTATAAAAATATTAGTACCCGCAGCTTATAACTAAAATTCTTTGACCTATGCTCTCTCTCATTCGTTAAACATTCTAACACAATACTCAAATATTATCTTTACCCAGCATTCTGGTTGTATTAGATTTTAGTTATTAATTACTCTACAAACTTGTTAATTATATTTATAGCTTTATTTTCACCTGCATCTTACTTGCACATATATTTAATTCAACCCTTAGTTTGAGCTATGTGAAACACATGTTGTTATTCTCATAGCTTCCTGCATACATGTATATATATGGTCTATATACACCATGGATATAACTAAGCTTATGCTTTTTTATATTAGCAATGGCATACTAATACGTAATCAGCATCCTATACTAGTGTAATTTTTATAGCTACATATGTAGATAGCTTAGATTAGGGGTTACTTTAGGTTATTTTCAATAATATCGTATGTAAGTAATTTAGATGCAAATTTAGGAATTATTTGAAATTTTTTATTATGGCATAGGTGGATAATTTAAATAAAGACATAGTGACATATTAAAATTGTAGGTTATTTTTATAGTGGCAAACTGACATTGTAGGCAATTTAAAATATTTATGGGGTGAAGGGGGAAGTATGTTGAAAATTCATATCAAATATGATGTTTATAGTCTACTGGATTGGTAGTTAGATTTTTATGATTTAGTAAAGCATAGGTGCTTAATTTAGATGAAGATTAGACATGGTCATTTTGTGGGTCGGCGGGCTCTGTTTGGTTTTGGGCTAAAAATTCGTGCCCAGCCTTCTCACTCGTTTAGTTAAAAAAACAATTAAAACAGGCTGGATTCTCGTAACGAAATAGTGTGCTGGGACCACCAGTCTAAGAAAAAAATTCTGAGCTTTTTCCCATGCCCATATCCCAACAAGGGTCGCAGGCCAGGGCACATCCATGGGTATCAGGTTAGGCAAAAAATCCTCTTGTTTATTTTTCATAGTCTAATGAAGATTAGGTTACACTTTAGATTATTTTTCATAGTGAAAGATGTGAGTAACTAAGATATAGAATTAGAGGTTACTTTAGACTATTTTCATGAATGCAAGGGAGGGTATTTCTTTTAGGGAACATGGCAGATTCAATGACTATTTTGGAATTATTGGTTAATGTCTATCCATCGACGATCAGATTTTTTTTTTGATAATTTCCTAGATTTGTCGTTGTGGTAATGTGTCTCGTGAGGGCTAATATGGATACACCAATCTTGTGAGGGTTAACGTGGAGCAGTAAAAGGGTACTCTAATTAGTAATAGTATGATTGATTCCGAGATTTAACCTTTCAAATCTAGAATATGCATGTTATTCTTACTATTATTTTTTAAAAAATAAAATACCTTCATCATATTTTCCATAAGCTCAATATCAAGCTGCTACCTACACCACGTGATAATAATCAACTAGGTAACTTATGACAAATAAGAAAGAAAGTAACTAGTTTCTGGATTCTTGTGTTTCAACATTCCATACACATGTCTTGTGCTCTATGGATTGAGCAGGTACTTCATTGTTATTGATGACATATGGGACACAAATTCTTGGAGAACAATCAAATTGGCTCTTGATGACAACAAGGGGAAGTAGAGTAATCATAACAACTCGTACCCATGAAGTCGCTGGAGAAGCTGGTGGGGTTTATGAGCTACAGCCACTATCACATGTTAACTCTAGAAAGTTATTCTTTAGAAGGATATTTGGTGCTGAAAGCAAACCTTCTAACCGCCAACCGGATGATGAGGTATCTGATAAAATTTTAAGGAAATGTGGTGGCATACCACTAGCTATCATCACAATGGCTAGCCTGTTGGTGGGTAAACCTCGGGAAGAATGGTTCGAGGTGCATCGCTCTATTGGTTTTGGCAATGAAGAAAACCAGCAAGTAATGAACACTATGAAGATACTATCTTTTAGCTACTATGATCTACCGACTCATCTAAGAACATGCTTATTGTATCTAAGTGTGTTCCCAGAAGATTATTTCATTATCAAAGATAATTTGATATGGATGTGGATAGCCGAAGGTTTTGTTCACAAGAAACAGAGAAAATCCTTGTTTGAAGTAGGGGAGGAATACTTCAATGAGCTGGTAAATAGAAACATGATACAGCTGGTGGAAGAGTTGAATAAATATGATCCTGTACATGGTTGTCAGGTTCATGATATGGTACTGGATCTTATCCGTTCCATTTCATCTAAAGAGAACTTTGTCACTGTATTAGACAGCAATGAAGAAGGAGCATCATCATCATCATCATCACGGCAAGGCAAAGTTCGCAGGTTAGCCCTCCAAAACAATATGACCATGCAGGCCCACGTGGACATGCAGCAAGTGAGGTCATTCATTTCATATGGGTTTGATATTAACAAGGGTGTCCCATTTTTAGGATTTAAACTTATACTGTGTTAGCCATAGGTATTGCTTCTTCCATGGATATCAAAAGCAGCCATGTGGAGCATATCCAGTATTTACTTCACTTGAGGTACCTCCAGCTCAGTGGTTATGTATTTAAGCTCCCAGAAGGAATAGGTAGTCTAAAGTTTTTGCAGACATTGGACGCGGATGGCTATTTTGTACAGCAAGGGCTGACAAGCGTAAGCCTTCTAACGCAGTTGTTGTGCTTGAGATTTAAAAGCACTCCTCACATGGTTCTAGATGGGATTGGAAAGCTGACGTCCCTGCAGGAGCTTCAGATAACAATATGTTATGATAGTCGTGAGGAAGAGGCATATAGGCGATTTGTGAAGGAGCTGTGCAACCTCAGGGAACTCAGGGTGCTCCGCATTGAAATGGGAGGTTATATGGAGTTAATACCTTATATGGTGGAGTGCCTGCGCAATCTTGAAAAGATGGAGCATCTGACACTGTCATACGTGTCTGAAGTCGATACAGCCAAGTGGAAGGCAGCGGACTTCCTTCTATCACATTGCCTCCGCCAATTGTTTCTAGGTTTTACAATATTCTCTCGGTTGCCGTCGTTTTGCGTCAACGCCTTGTGTCTTCCCAACCTCTCCCACTTGACCCTGCTATTGGAATATATCGACGAGCAGGACCTGAGAATCCTGGGTGGGTTGCCAGAGCTCCGTTGCCTCTCCTTGGATGTAAAGTCAACTACGGAAGTGGTATCCAATACTGAAAGTACTACTTCCGATACCGCTGGAGATGGTAAACTATTCCAAAGCTGAGGCGCTGCATCCTGCGCTATTTTTCTGTCCGGGTATTGTCAAGTAAGGACGACGACTCCGGCACATTTCCTTTTGTCTGCGTGATTTGGAGGCTTCTATGCTCTTGGGCTCTCAAAGCGACAAAAGCGTCGCATTGACCCTGATGCCAAGTGCCCAGAGACTTGAGTTTTCAGTCGACGCGAAAGAATTCATGTTTCCAGCAGGCTGCGGTAGCCTTAGTCTGGAGTACTTTGCTTCCGTTCGGAATGTCATTGTAATAGTCGATTGCGCTTTTGTGACCACTGCGGTGGTGGAGGAAGTGGAGGCGGCGCTGCGGCATGTAGCGGATGTCCATCCCAACTGTCCCACACTTGAGGTGAGGAGGATAGGGTGAAGTTCATGATTCCATCTGACCAAGACCAAGAGGTACTACGATGATGCAATTTTATTCTTATTTATTTTGTGTGTCAATTCCAAAGTTGATAACCAAAATGTTAATGTCTATATCATTTGGAATTCAAAGTGAAGTTTTTATGTCTGAATAAGAT